>BSBK01006116.1:217500-317500 GCA_027943335.1 Chamaecyparis obtusa | reverse complement strand
AGAATAATTAATTTAGTTAAATGATAATGATTATTTAATTAGATTTTGAGAAAAAGGAATCAACTAAACAATAAACATCATTTAATTAAATTTAGAGAAAAAAATAGCTAGTTAAATAATTAATATTATTTAATTATGATAAATTAGAGGGAAATGCTGATTTAAAATTTGAATTGAAAGAATGGCATAAATTAATTAACTAATAAAGATGAAATAATATAGTAATCTATTGGCCTAAGGTGCGAAGGAAAATTATGAGGTTTTCTCTACTCCCTCGCAACGCACGCTTGATATCTACAGTTTCATCATTGGAAAAAAAAATCTGCATTTTTTTAAAAACAAATTTGCATTTTTTTTAAAACAAAATATGCTCATCAATCAGGGTTCTGCCCAAGCAACAACACATCAATTTGATCGATAAATTTTGAGTTGTCTAGGGCACATAGGGTCCCCCAATTGGTGTATACACCTTCAATAGATTCCAATGATATTTGATATGCTCGAAATAGAGGAAGATTGGTGGGGAAACAACTCTGCCCTAGCAAACCTTCTCTATTGGAAAAGGATGGAGATGGATGGATCAAAGTTAGCCATAACAAGAAATCACAGAAGTCATCTTCACGCCTCATACCAGCACAAAAGCCCTTGAACCTCCAAAATAAATTTGAATCTCTCCATACTCTAGGAAAAAAAAACATGTCGATGGCCAGCCCTCCACATCATAGTAGATTTGTAGCCTCCAAATCCTGCGATGACCAAATCATTGAGGGCATTTAGTCTAAGACAGACATTTACATGCCTCCTCATAAATAGGACAATGTTGTTTAAGTAAAGAATCACCATGTCTCTAAAGCTACCCCCTACTCTCCACCCCACCGAAGGGAGGCCCAGAAATCACCACTAGTTATTAAGGCAGATGATGGATGCATTGAAAGAGCCCAGGATCTAATGAAACTTAAAGGTGTTTTTCTAAGGTCGAATGGGTATGGCGTCCCAACATAGGAAATTGCAGACTGGCTGAAAGGAAATCTCAACAATCAGGTAAGTATATCTCTTTTGGTAGATGGATTTATTTTTGTTTACTATTATAAGTTAGAAACAAAGGAAAAATTTATGGATAGGAGATGCCCTAGATATTTAGGTTATGACTTCACAGTTGTAGATTGGAGCCCTACGTTTAATCCCAGTGATATTTAGGGAATTAAGGTATTAAGAGAAATTAAATTAACTAATTTACCAATAGAATTCTCGAGCAATTTAATCTTTAAACAAATAGGAGATAAGTTAGGTTTCTATGAAAGAACTATTATCACCAAATATCCACAATCGGATGCAATCATCCTAGTGGAGATGGATATCTCAATTAAAACGCTTCCCCCATTTTCTAATTCAAAGTAGAGCCAACAAATTCCTATTAAAACATAGTATAATATCAGGATTAGTTATAGACTATATCCAAATCCTGGATAAGGAAAGGCCTATTCAGGCTCAAACAACTCCCCCCAAAGGAATTGATATTATCTTCAATGAAACTGGGGGTGGTTTCTTGATTAATCTTGTAGCAGACCTTACAAAAAAATTCCTGAATTCTAGAAACCTTGAGAGGAAACAACAAACATCCAAATTAGCAATCATTATATGATAATAAACACTATCCAGGAACAAAATGTATCCATTACAGATGAAGGGGAAATTTCAAAAGACATAGAGAGGAGTAATAAGGCAAGCCAATGTCAGACAAAAACAACATCAAAAAACAAAAAAGTTTCAAGGAATCAGGAGGCTGTGCTCTTAAGCAATCCAAAATAGAGAGACACTTCAAAATTTAACTTGGATAACATAATCAATAATAATGCATTAACTCCCTCAGGAAGATCTCCATCTTTATTAAAAATTGGAGAAAATAGTAAGAGCACTATGAAAGCAATTTCAGACCCTAAAAATGAACCTAAAAACATTTCTTTTAAAGCGGCACCCAACAAAATAGATTGCATTCTAGAAGAAGTAAGGAATGAATCAAGAGGCTATTCCCTACCCTAAACACAGGAAGCAATAATACAGACAAACCCCAAAAATTTAGGGAAACAGAATGAAGCTTCATATTTGAGCATGTAATGATCCCTTTTTGAGACCTTACTTGATTTGTCTTGAAATTCATAATTAGTATTTGGATTTACCTTAGGAATGGTAATTTGTAATGTTGTATACTAGGAGGATGCCAATCCCCAATAATTATAATATATCATTATATAATTTTATACTTATAATCACAAAAAATTCATAATTCTTTATATAATGTATTTATTTCATATTATATATTAGTTAGTTATTTATCAATATATTTGAGTTAAGTTAAATCAAATACAAGTTTGCTTCATAACAATATTACTATATTTCATAATTTATTATTTAAATTTTCATAACTTATTATTCTAATATTTATTTCATATTAATATTAATATCCAATTCATAAGTTCTAATAAATAAATTAACTTAAATAAAGATATACTTACCTTCTTTATGCCTTTTCTTTTTAGCTTATTTAATATTCATTTCCTTCTAATATTCTCCTACATTTTCTCCTTGATCTTCTCCTATATTTCCTCCTTGAATTTCTCTTGAAATCTTTTAATATTATTCTTCTCCCAAACTTTTTATATTATTTTGTTCGTGTCCTTTTTTTTCCTCTTTCTTTCTTTCCCGTGATTATTCTCTTATACCTTCTCTTTCCAAAAGTCATGTCTTTTGGATTATGTTATTTTATTAATGATAATATATTTCAAATAAATATAACATTTATACAAGGGTAATATATATAATATCTTTATATTAGGATTAAATATTTATATTATGATATAAGATTAAATATTATTATAATATAGTGTTTATATTATAATTATATTATATTATTTATATATTCATAATACTTTAAATATTGGTTAATGATATTAATGTTAGGGATTTGAACATTAATTATATATTAATTAATGACATTGATTAATTAATATATATTGATGATAATATTAACTATATTAATTAATCAATTATAATCATTAATTATTAATTGATTAGTCATTGTTATTATATTGCTTAATAATATTATATTGACATATCATTTGTATGCTTATTAATATTAATATATTAACATCAATATTAGTGATTAATTTTATATTAATTAATTAATTAAGACTATATTAATTAGTATGTATTTAGGAATATATTTGTATTCCATACACTGATTAGGGCTCATGACAGAGCACCAAAATAATAGGGGGGAAAGTCAACTCTTTGAAAGAGACAGTGATGAATACTAACTTAATTCCAGAGATTGGAGATAGCCCTATTATGGTTCCATTAAATTATTCAGAAGACTCAAAATGTGAAGATGAAAAAATTAAAGAAGAAGTAAACATAATATTGAATTTTATAGGGGAATCATTAACTGAGGAATTAATGGAACAATTTATGGATGAGATCTATGATCCAGAAGAATTAAAACGTCGATAAGAGCTCCTAATTGAGGGAATCAACTTGAATATTAATACCTCAGGGGGTTCAATAGAAGAATTATTAATAAATTTGGAGAATAAGGAAACACATGAGCAGGAATCTCTCGAAATTGCCCAGTTCAAAGATAGCAAGAAATCCCCAGATTGTGTTAAAAAAGCAAGGAAAAGAGGTAGGAAGCCTAATGCAGAACTTAGAGGTTTGGCAAGGGAAGCTATAGAACAGGTCAAAATCACATCCATTCTGAATGCAGGGAAGGGGAAGAGCCTTCCCAAAGAGCCACAAATGTCCTTTCATGGAATGTTAGGGGCATGAACACCCCTAACAAGCAGTGGTTAATCAAACGCTGCATCAAAATTCACAACCCAGAGATTATGTTAATTCAAGAAACAAAGTTAGATAACTTAGAATTAGGAAATTTTAAAAAGAAATTAGGACTGAGGGAAATTGAAGCCTTGCCAGCAATAGGAGCTTCAGGAGGCTTGGCAATTATTTGGGATCCTAGATGTATTTCAATCAACATAACAAAGAGGAGACAATTTTGGATATGTGGAACAGTCAAGAACTTTAGACTCAATCTGTCCTTTAATTTAATAAATGTGTATGGTCTAATTCAAAATAAGGAGAAACTTTTAGTTTGGCAAGAGATAGAATCGTATCTTAATCAGACAAATGATACACTTTGTTTTCTAGGGGGAGACTTCAACGTGATAACAAAGAATTCTGAAAAAAAAAAGGGGGTGTGAAGACCCTTTCAGTAGCCACTAGCACTAGTAAATTTTACCCTAAATTTCGATGAGCATTGGTCCAATTTTCTACAAAAATTGGTCAAATAGATGACTAAAATTGTCATTGATCTTTTTTCGTTGAATTTTCTACATGTTGAATAATAGTTGCAATTTCGACCAAATAAGTCATCGAATTATCCACTAAATCAATCCCTTGGAACTGGAAGAATAACACCATCACCTCGTCGAAGTCAATTGGTGTGAAGGTCAAAATGTTGACCTTTATGTCCTTGAATTATCCACCCTCATTCATCAAATGGACCGTCAAATGTATAGCATTCTGGTAAAAAATAGTACTGTGTAAAGGGAGAAATTGCAACCAATCCATCATCGAATGTATAGCATTCTGGTTGAAAATAGTACTGTGTAAAGGTTGAAATTGAGACCAATCCAAAATTTTGTTTTAAAAAAAAATGCAGTACACCATTTTCAATATATTCAATATATAGCGTGGTTTCTTGCTTCTCAAAGCCATTTAAAATTTGTTGATATTGATATTTGATGAGATTTGTTTGAACCATATATTTACAAACTTAAGTTCAAACAATAGTTGTTTATTTATCTGGATTATTAGATGGTTTTAATGAATGACTAGTAGTGGTCTGAAAATCTGAAGTATTCCTGATTGCATCTATTTTTTTGTAGCTGTAATATAATCTAGTGAAACAAAATCTAATTAATATTTTGGGACTTACCTATTAGAATCAAAAATTTTGCATTCAGGTCTTAGTTTAATTTTCTAAACTCTGATGTCTCCATCATATCCATGAAACCAAACAAGCATAAAACACATGTTTTGGACCAGGTGAGGCAGACCTGGGACACTTTCAAGTTAGTTAGGAAGTAGAAGTATCAATTGTACATAGCATTAAATAGTTACAAATAGTTAGTCAATATTGAAGGATGTTTTATGAACCATGTAAGTAATTGGCAGCAAATATGAATAAGAATAGCATCAAGGAAATCAAAGTTGAACTAATATCATATCTATGAAAGTCATCTTATTTATAAGACTTCACAATAAACAGCAAGACAGATCATTTGATATCAAGAGAAAAGATTGTATGCCATTGTTGATAAGAGTGAAAGAGTAAGCATGGTACCATTGACAACACCACTTTGATACATGAATGGTGTAATACCCCAAAAATGGGCTATAAGTTCATTAACCTCCTATATCATCAAATCATATGAAATCGACATCAAAGTCCTAATCTAAGGCACATCTAAACATCATCAAATCTAATTGATTATCTTAAATTTTGCATCGGAGAATATTCCTAGTAATATTCTTAATTATCTTAATTATCTTTAATTTTATAATTATTTGGCAATAAATCACATTTATCCTAAAATTTGATTAATTGAATATTTTCATATTTAATTAATTAGATTTAATATTTGCCACTTAATTATGTAATTAAATTTAATTCTATCTATTATTAATTGTATTATTTAATTTTGACAATAAATCAAAATTCCTATCTTTAATTGATTAAATTCTTATTTAATTAATTAAAGCATGTTGTCATTATTTAATAATATAATTTTTAATAAAAGTTTGAATAAATAGTTAATTAACCCATAAATTAATTATTTATTTTCAAAAATCAGTTGAGTTGAGGATAAATCACTTTATTTATTTATTTAATTCTTAATTATTATGCATATTCAAAAGAAACAGTTAAACTCCAAATCAGAAAATCAATGCAAGTTATTGACTTTTTGGAACTCAACATCCTTTTGGAGTTCAAAAAGCTGATCTAAACTCTAATTTGAGTTAAAAAGCTGTTTTTGCATGTTTTTGCATGTTTTTGCATGATTTTGAGAATTAACTATCTTTTATGATCAGATAACTCAAAAATCAAGATGAGTTAATTTGAGTGATTTATGGCTTTTATTCATGCACCTCCAAAGCCCTGGATTTCTATAAATTAAGGCTTCAGCTCTTCACAAATCATCTCATATTTTGCACAATCACGCTGGAGAATTGGAATTGAAGAATCAAAGCTCTTGCGAATCGACATTTTTGTGAGATCAATCTTATTTTTGCATTCATATTACATATCATTGTTAGATTCATAGCATATCAATTTTCAATAGCATTCATAGCATATCAATTTCATTTAGCATATATTTCATATCAGTTTTTATCATTCTTATTGCATAGAAAATATCAAAAATATAGATTAATTGCATTCAATTTCATATCCATCTTTTGCATTCAAATCCTTCATTTAGGTGTCGTCTAGGTCACTGATCTCGATTACAATCTGAGAACATTAATCTCGCACCTATTAGAAGGCAGTAAATCGCTTGGTTAGATAGCTTTCAATTTTGCACGATTTTGATTATAGCTAACCTCTAATGTTTTACTGAGTGTTGTGTCTACAGATCAGGTATAATTTTCACACACACATTTTTGGCGCCCACCGTGGGGCAACCCACCTTTGCATGCTGGTTTTGATTTTTTTTGGGAGCTAAAACCCCAAAGTTTCAAAGATTTAATTTTATCTCTCAAACGGCTTGGAATTTTGGTATGAAATTTTTTTTAAAAATTGGTGACATGTCATGGAAGCTACAGTAAAAAATTTAGAATTTTCTGAGATGTTTTGAATTTTTAATAATTTTTTCTTGAAATTCCGGAAAAAATTAATATCTGACGCAAATCAGCATATTTTTCGAAAATTTTTATATTTTCGGAAAGCTCTTTAAATTATACAGGGGGTCTATTCTTTGTATTTTAAATTTGGACATGATATCATAGCTCAAATAGTCAATTTACAAAAACTGGTCTGTTTTGATAAAAATGGGTCTCTAGGGCACAAATGAAGAGGTTTTTCTAAAATTTTTGCATTTTTGGAAAGCTCTCTGTTTTTTTGTAGGGGTCTCTATTCTGAATTTTTATTTTTGTGGCCAAAATCATATCAAAAAAATTAGATCTTGTTGACTAGGTCAAATGCAAAAAAAAAAAAAAAGTTTTGTGATGGGTATGCACTTATTTTTTTTACATGGTTCAATGAATGATATGAGTTGTCATTTGGGTTAATTGATGGTTATTATTACTGATAATAATTAATTTTTAGAGCTAACCCTATGGTTTTCATAAGTTGAATATATTTTGCATATCTTGTTTGCTTGTTTGCTTGTTGGAGAGTTCGTCACTTGCTTGCATGGAAAAGCTCAACAAAAATTGCTAAAAATCAAGTAAAATCTACTAAGCGCGTTGAGAGGATCCCAGGTATTCTCCTTCATCTAATAATATTTTGATTTGGGACTTAAAATAAATCTCTTATGTGTCAAGCTTGTGTGCATCTTTTCATGCTTTTGATCTATTTCTACACACTTGCATAATTGATACTAGGTTGTGAACCTTTAAGGATTCATTAAGTAGTCTTAGAATACTTGTGATTGATCTTGATTGCTATCTTGGGTTATTGGACTCGCTAATCCGCTGGCCCCTCATTTCCGCCCCGTGGTTGCAATCTCAGCGCCATAAAGGGGAGGGGTCAACAGGACAGAAGCGTTAAATGTTCCACTTGGCAACCCTTTTGTGCTTTTAGGAACTCCCTTGTTTTCTAAGTTGTGGACTCATTTTTAGCTTGTGTGAGGTGTTGAGTGTTCCACCTTGTGGACTCATCTCATATTCGCTTTAAACGTTAAGTGTTCCTCTTTCTACTTTTTGGATGCTTTTGGTAGATTTGCTTTCGGAACATACATCTGTGCTCACATAGTAATTAGGCCCTATGAACACTATTTGTGATTCTTGAGAGATTGGATTCCTAGCGAAATCCTTCTTGACGATAGAATCCTTGTAGGTAGGGAGGATACTTAGTGCGTTTCACATTCAACTTAGTTAGTGAGTCTTCTCTTATTGATCGACACATTCTCTCTCCGGAGAGGTTGATAGATCACGTGGGGTTGATATCACGAGCTTTGGTGAATCAAAATTGGTTAGTGCATCTTCTCTTATTGATTGATACATTCTCTCCCCGGAGAGGTTGATAGATCACGTGGAGTTGATATCATAGACCTTGGTGGAACAAAACTTTGTCTTAGCGTGTCGGATTAATCTGCTTGCTTTGTTTGGGTTAAAAGTGAAGAGGTGTCAAAACCTTGAATCTGGAGCCAAGTCCCCTTGTGGTATACTATCGTGAGTCATCTTTAGAGAGGGTTAACCGTAGCGGACAATCCCTTCACAGGGCAAACTGCATTGACGGAACCTCAAGCGGTAATAGCCATTTTCGCCATGGTAGTGACAACCGCTATATAAATGTCCTTGTGGAAGAAATCTCCACGGGTATGGTTCATTGTTGGGTTGTCAGATCTCCCTAGCAGCTCTTGAAGATTAAGTTCTCGGACTGTGTCAAAACCCTGGTGCGCCGGGATTGGAGTTCACCCCTTTGAATCATAAAAGTTGCAGAGTCAAACCATTACTAAAAACCCTAGAGAGGCCAATATTTCACTTTCAGGTATATGTGCGTTATTGCAAAACTTTTTCAGAACATACACAATTAGTACTCTCAGGGATTAGCACAATTTGGTCACTTGATTGTTCATGCGCAAGGTTGCTTTTTCCCTTGTTCATTGTTTTCAGACGTGCTTGGAATCACTTGCTTGCTATTCTGCGTGCTTATTTATCTACTTGGCTATTAAAAATGATCAAATCTGGTATAACCTTCAAAATCTGGACAATACAATTTGCAAACAATCCAAAACTGAAGACCTTACATTTTGCAAAAAAATTGACGTAAAATCTTTCTGGAGTCAAAAGTCATTTCAAGAAGTCAAAAGTCGTACGAGTTTTGTCAAGTGTCATTTCAGTATTACCCAACTATTGTATGAGTTTAGCAAATGTCATTTCATAGACTACCCAGTGTCGTACGAGTCTGCAGAGTGTCGTTTGGAAAAATTTGAGAAAGTTGTCAGAAATTGTCAAATTGCAAGATATCCAATGTTTTCAGCCTAGTTCCAGAATCTGTCAAAAATATCATTGTGTCAAGAACAAATCAGTAGCTATTGAGAATCCGTACACATGTCTCAAAGAATCAGTAAACAAGAGGAAGAAGCTCTGATCGCCACTATAATGAAACAGATACATGCTATGCAAGTCCAGCTTGACAAACTTGGGAAAGAAAAGGAACCTCTATACTCTTTTCCATTTGATAAAGACTTGTACATGTCACCATGCCCCCGGAAAAAAATTGAGCAATATGATACCTCTTCCACGGAGAGTGACACATCTAGCTTTGAAGACTATGATGACTATGACGACAGACAATGTAATGATACCTATGACACCTCTGTTCCTAAGAGTCCTCCTCGTCGTTCATTCCTACTTACTACAAAGGGGCCATCACATTGGATAGATCGTGATGGTGATCCATATGATTCTGATTTTGAAAGAGATTTTGATGGCTTTTGTGGACAATACCTTGATGATGATCCATCTACTACTGCTGAGGACTATAAAATACATCGTGCTAGCTTGAAACGTCAATACTATAAGGATCTCTCCTCTAAGAACTCTCAGTCTGAAAATAAAGATTACACTCTCAAGCAAGATCATGTTAATGTTGGACCTTTGTCTTGTGATGGTTCCCTTCCATCCCCTATTTCCTCCAATACTCATACATTTCCTAAAGCTTTTGAGTCTTTCAAATCTTTCACAGAACCTTCATCTGACACAAGCCCTGATACTTTTCATGTGGTTCCCCATAGTTATCCCCCAGGGCTACCTCTTAAAGAAACTCAAGCTAACCTTCACTTGGCTGCAAAGACTTTCAATAATGATAAATCTAAAGAGCCTAAGCCTTCATATGTTATAATTCCTACTTCAGCTAGTCCTTCACCATCTCTTCCAAAATCATCCATACAATCCCAACATGCTTCCTTGTCCTTAGAAGTGGCTCCATGTCAAGAGGACTCTAAAAATGATAAAGAAAAGAACATAAGGAAAGATCAAGATCAAGAAGCCTCCATGTCATCCACTCCTTTTTCTGATGTCTCTTATCCACCTCAGGGTTCTTTTGATCCTGCACACCTTTTTTCATGCATTCCACCATGTCTTAAGTCTTCTCCTAAGCAAGATCAAGATACTACTTACACTGTTGAGCTTATTGACAATCAAAATAACCTTACTACACTTGCACTTTCCAAAGATGATACTTCCATTAAGGTTGGTAAAAATAGCACTATTACTTCCAATGTTAAGCCTATTGAAAATCAAAAAAAAAATTATGCGCTTATGCTATCCAAAGATCCTTGTCAAGATCAAAGTCTTCCATCTTCTTATTCTACCACTCCATGTTCACTTCCACTTTCTACTCTTCCTAAGTCTTCGCAAGCTTTAAACGATCCTATCAAAGAAAATGCTCTTATTCAAGATGCCCAGGATCCTATTGAAAATTCTAATGCTCACTCTAAAGATGCTGATATCCTTGGTTGTCATATAGATGCTAACGAACTTATTGATTATCCTTTTGCATCTTCCACTTCCATCCTTGGACCTCTTCCACCACTACAAAGATCTTCACACCTTCCTTCCATCTTGGGTCCTTATGTCCCTTCACTTTCCCCTCCTAACTCTCCTAATTTGTCATCCATCTTGGGTCCTTACATACCTCCATCTCCCATCTTTCCTCAAGATCAACATAGATGCATACCCTTGAATCTTTTTCATCCACCCACCCATCTAGACCAGTCATATCCTCCCTCTTCCACAAATCCCAAGTCTTTTGGAAGTAACTTGAATGTTCAATACAAGAAAAAGAAGCAATACAAGAATCCATCAAAAAAAGAATATCACCATGTCTCCTCTCATAGACATGGAAGCATAAAGTCAAAAGAAATATCTAAGAAAAAAACTACAAGACAAGTATGGGTTCCAAAATCCATCATTCAAGATATTCTCTCTAGATCATCAAAAGGAAATAAAAATCCTAAGGCTATATGGATTCCAAAGTCTCTCTTGAAAGAGTCTGGTGTTGAGCAAAAAGTGAAGTTGACATTCAAGCTTCCAAAGGCTTCCACTTCATCTCCCTCCAAAAATATTCTTCCATTCCATGTGCCTAAACCACAACCTCTGCTATCCATTCGCCATATTCCTTCACGTATTCCTTCATTCACGATTCCTCCATCCTCTCACCACCCTTCAAGGTATGTGTTGACGTTGATCTTGCCTTCCTTTCCACCTACCCTTTCACAATCCTTCCATGCATTATCCTTCTACCTCCTATCCTTTTTTCTCACTTGCCTATTCCTCCTATCTTCCAACCTCACTCGCTTTGCATAAAACCTTATCCTCCATTTTTCTCTTTCATCTCCCTTTCCCTATCAGCATCTTTGAGAGTGTTATTTTGAATCCTTGGCATATCATGGTTTATCCTTTCAAGGAGCACTATCTAAAAAGCTTGCCTTCTTCCAAAAAATTCAAAAAAGGAAATAAAAAATAAAATTGAAAATGTGCCTTGGTGAAAACCTGGAAACAGGCACCTTGGTAGCAAAAGTAAAGAGAAATAAATTCATCCTATGGTGAAAACCACTCCCTTGTGGCGCCTTGGATAAGTACCATGATGAAAACCTGGCAATCAGGCATTATGCGTAGTTCTTCTACATATTTCATCCATTTCGTCTTCTCTCTTTGATCTTGACAATGTTGATCTATACACGAACATTTGGCTATTTTGTGAGCTATCTTACGATGACCTTGTTTTCATTGCTTCCATGTTTAGCCTTCATATCCATCTTCCTCCATTCATTTTCGCCTATCGCTATCCTTTTCCCCTTTGGTCTTGATCTAATAAAGAAAGAGTAAAACACGGTGCTATGAAGCCTCTTGACATGTCTACTCCTTTGGATTGCATCCTTTCCTGCTCTTGCATCACGCTTTTGTGACTTATCATATGCCGGCCTTTCCCTACTTATCCATAAATGTTTTACATGATGATTTTTCCCTAGCTTGGGTATTCTTGAGGAGTTTTCCCTTGAGGATTTCTTTCCTCCATTCTCTTTCATTCTCTTGTCTTCCATCTCATCCACCAGCTTGCCAATCCCTCTTGTTCTCCACCTTGCTAGACATTGGGACTGCACGATATGATCTTGCTTGGGAGTTTGCAATGGAAAAAAAAAGCTATCAAGTATACCAAGTATCAGTACCAGTATCAGAACTAGTATCAGTACCAGTATCAGAACAAGTATCACAATAAGTATCAGAACAATTATCAGAATTAGTATCAGAATTAGTATCAGAACCAGTATCAGAACTAGTATCAGAACAAGTATCAGAATGGGCCTACAAAACAAGTATCAGAACACCTATTGGGGCTACACCTTTCGCTTTAGTTTATGGGTTTGAAGCGGTACTGCCTATTAAGGTTGAAATCCCATCACTCAGAATCAAAATGAATGGACTTGTCACTGATGAAGACTACAGAGTGTCGAGGTTACAAGAACTTGAACTACTAGATGAGCGCAGACAAGCAGCGTATGATCATCTCAGAGTGTATCAGAAAAGAATGTCTAGAGGCTACAACAAGAAAGTCAGACATAGAGAATTTCAGGTTGGCGATCTAGTGTTGAGAGAAAATCCTAAAAATCAATCACATCGAGAACACAAGGGGAAGTTCGAACCCAACTGGCTGGGTCCCTTTGTAATCACTGCTACTTTTGGCTCTGGTGCCTATCAACTCTCAATGACTGAAGGAGAACAGCTCCAAGAACCAATTAACGTTCTCCATCTGAAGAAATTCTACGCCTAAGGCATTCAGTGCTTGGTAAATGTCCTGAAAAAAATCTTAAAAATTAGAAAAAGTCCTGAAAAAAATGAACATTTTGGTGAAAACCTAGCAATAGGCACCTTGAGGATTCACAAAAAAAAATTGAAAAAATATCAAAAGTACAAAAAAAAAAAAAAAAATCAAAAATACAAAAAAAAGAAAAAGAAAAAAAAAGTGCCTTGGTGAAAACCTGGAAACAGGCACCTCGGTAGCAAAAATAGAATCTCTACCAAGATGGTGAAAACTTGGCAAACGGGCACCACTTGTTCCAAAATGCTCCATCTATCAGCACAATCTTGGTCTTTCCCAGCTTTCAGTCTTGCTTTAGTTTGTACATATCTCCCAGTTTGTTCCTGCATTTCCAGTTTTCAATAAGTCGGCCTGTACACCAACCAGCTCAAGCGTTTGCATCCTATCAATGTTCAAACTTGGGGGCAATCAATGTCATATCTTATAGTCTCCAATGTATCTTAGACATGTCATATCCACTCAGAGTCCTTTGAAGCTTCAAGTTGAGTCAGTCAGTCTGTCTCGTCTCCAGAAAGGATTTTGCATCAACAACACTCAAACATCAAACTCAAACTGAAAACAATATGTGCTTTTCATGCTTTTATCTCCTTGTATGCTTACTGATTCGCATTGAGATTTTTGCATATTGTGTCCCTTCGAGCTCTTCAATGATGTCCTTTACAGGATTTAGAGAGTGATGACTGGGGGCATAATCTTTTCTTTGTCTTCTGCTTGTATGTGAAAATCTAACAACTTTGGAAATTTTGGATTGAAATGGTGTCCGACTGTAAGAGCCTCTATCTCGAATTGGATGGCCATGCGTACCTCGACCATTGATACCCAAAAAAAATTCAAGGAAGTTTGATCTAACTATTGTCTTTTTGAGTGAGTTCTTCCTCCTACTGTGGAACGCAATCTTGCCTAAGGATGTGAACGATAAAGGGTCACTACGGGTAATTCACATTGGATTTAGAATGATCTCTTGACTGTTTGATGTGTTTGTAATGCAAGGCGTACTCAGGTCATCACGACGTGTATGTTTTGATGCTTGTACAAATTGCTATATCAAAATGGACATGATATTCAGGTCATCCTGGCGTTTGTGCCTTGATGCTTATATCTAATCCGACATTCAACAACTAAAATCAATATTCATATGTCCATGGTTGTTTGACCAGTGGGTGTTGTATTGATTCTTGCACATACAAATCGATATTCATATGTCTATGGTTTCATGGCTAGTGGGCATTGTATTGATTTATCCGGTTACCTAAAAAGTTCAATGATGATAACAAATCGACACATGATCAGTGACTAGGTCCTAGGTCTTAGGTTGCATTTCATTTTGCATGTCTCATTGCATGATCTCACAATGATTAAATGAACTTCAATGCTTAAATGATTCTTCAAATCGCATCTTCAAGTCTAACAAGAGCTGAATCTCACACGAAGGTTCCTCCAATGAAATAGCAAGTAGAATCCTTTTTCGGGATCAAAATTCAAATCTGAGATCATTCATATTATTAACTACTTGCATATTCGACCTTCAATCATCACAGAAATCTAGTATTCAACTTAACTGATTATCTTACATCAAACTATCAAAATTTCAACTTGGTCAACCATGGTCAACTCATGGTCAAATCTAGTCAAATTCGGTCTCCAAGACCTCCAAACGATGCAGAATGCGTTCTTGAACGTGTATAACCACTTCTCAAATCAATTAACATGCTTCTAAACCATTTAACGCTGACTTCTCTTGTCAGATTTCAATTTTAATCCCGAAGGGGGCATGGTATTGCACATCAATTCAAAGTTTGTAAATCAAAATTCTATCGATCAAATCTATCAATATCTTTCATCAGTGATCAAGATAACAATCACGTCTAGTCACTGATTCATCAAAAGTCCTCATCGCTCAGGGCAAATCTATCATCACTTGGGGCATATCAGATTCATCAAGATCCATATCAATCTGATATTTTCTTAATCTTGTAAACTGTATCAATTTTTGCAACCATCGGATCATAGTGTTCTTTCCTTGGTTCTTCGACAACTGAAGGGTTTGGATGTGATACTTGCTAGTTCTGCTAAGACAATCGAGTCTAGAACGGGTCACTCACTTCTTATCAATCCTAAGGTTCAGAATCAGGTGTTTTGACACTTTTTCGCAATCATAGGTTCATTTGCTACTACAGTGAACATTATCTCTGGTCAATCAACTTCTATCTCAATATCTTTCAATCGGTTTCTATCTTGAGATCGGTTTATCTTTTGAATCAGTTTCATATCTTTATCAAACACAGACTATCTTTGAACCACTGCGCTTCGCACAGTAATTCAAAGAGGGGCAAAATGTAATACCCCAAAAATGGGCTATAAGTTCATTAACCTCCTATATCATCAAATCATATGAAATCGACATCAAAGTCCTAATCTAAGGCACATCTAAACATCATCAAATCTAATTGATTATCTTAAATTTTGCATCGGAGAATATTCCTAGTAATATTCTTAATTATCTTAATTATCTTTAATTTTATAATTATTTGGCAATAAATCACATTTATCCTAAAATTTGATTAATTGAATATTTTCATATTTAATTAATTAGATTTAATATTTGCCACTTAATTATGTAATTAAATTTAATTCTATCTATTATTAATTGTATTATTTAATTTTGACAATAAATCAAAATTCCTATCTTTAATTGATTAAATTCTTATTTAATTAATTAAAGCATGTTGTCATTATTTAATAATATAATTTTTAATAAAAGTTTGAATAAATAGTTAATTAACCCATAAATTAATTATTTATTTTCAAAAATCAGTTGAGTTGAGGATAAATCACTTTATTTATTTATTTAATTCTTAATTATTATGCATATTCAAAAGAAACAGTTAAACTCCAAATCAGAAAATCAAAGCAAGTTATTGACTTTTTGGAACTCAACATCCTTTTGGAGTTCAAAAAGCTGATCTAAACTCTAATTTGAGTTAAAAAGCTGTTTTTGCATGTTTTTGCATGTTTTTGCATGATTTTGAGAATTAACTATCTTTTATGATCAGATAACTCAAAAATCAAGATGAGTTAATTTGAGTGATTTATGGCTTTTATTCATGCACCTCCAAAGCCCTGGATTTCTATAAATTAAGGCTTCAGCTCTTCACAAATCATCTCATATTTTGCACAATCACGCTGGAGAATTGGAATTGAAGAATCAAAGCTCTTGCGAATCGACATTTTTGTGAGATCAATCTTATTTTTGCATTCATATTACATATCATTGTTAGATTCATAGCATATCAATTTTCAATAGCATTCATAGCATATCAATTTCATTTAGCATATATTTCATATCAGTTTTTATCATTCTTATTGCATAGAAAATATCAAAAATATAGATTAATTGCATTCAATTTCATATCCATCTTTTGCATTCAAATCCTTCATTTAGGTGTCGTCTAGGTCACTGATCTCGATTACAATCTGAGAACATTAATCTCGCACCTATTAGAAGGCAGTAAATCGCTTGGTTAGATAGCTTTCAATTTTGCACGATTTTGATTATAGCTAACCTCTAATGTTTTACTGAGTGTTGTGTCTACAGATCAGGTATAATTTTCACACACACAAATGGTACATTAGAAAACCAAGTGATCAACTATGTCTTAAATATAAGTGCTACTCTTCTGTTCATGGGTTCAAGAGTTGAATCAAAACAACTAAACCATGAATACAAAATAGTTATGAGATAACAAGCAGACAATCTTGATATTAATAACAACAATATATCACAAAGATTGCCAACAACAGATTGCAATCCATATATTGATATTTCCATAAGAGCGACTTGTTATATTAATGAGGTTATGAGTTAACATCAAGTGATACATATACTTAATCAATATCGACATAAGCATAAAGCATAAAATCTCCATAATCACTGATCAAAGGAGAAGTTATTGAGTTAATCGCGTGCAAAAGATAAGATGATGAAACAATGCATTAAGCACCAATTAACATAAAAGGTGTGAATCATGATTTCCAAGAGTTAAATAATTAATTGCTAAGTGGTTTGATTTACTAAGGATTAGTGAAGAGTTGCATTCTTTCATATTCACATCCTTTTGTAGCATATTAAAGAGACATCAATATCATTCCAAATGAAATCAACTCATTCAATCGGGTTATTTTATATACATTACAATTAGCATTGCAATGTCTATAACAAGCTATCAAATCAATTTTATAGGTTAATCAAACTTTGGTTCATTGGTGATAACTTGTTCATCAATCCACGATAGTTATAGTAAGCATTTCAATAGGTCAACCATATTGAACTATCCTTGAACAATAGCTTTGGAAGGGTGAATTATTTGAGTATTGAAGCCATGACTTTTCATTATTGGGTGAGTGCTTGTTGCAACACCAACTTTAAGAGTATTTCAACTTTAAAAGCAATTTTTTCTAATTCATAATCTGGTTGTTGTGAGTTGATAAGGTTTAAATCTGCAGGTCTTGTCTTCTTCTTGTTCACTGAGGTAGTGTCTTATCTTTTGTGCTTGTGGAGAGGGGAATTTACCACCCTCAAGATTGAAATCTCAAAGATGAATCAGCCCAACACCAGCTCACTTCTACTAGCACTTTGGTGAGATAAGGCAATCAATGAAACTAATAGACTAAATATAATTTAAGACTTATGGGAAATGCAATGTGGAATAAAGAAACTAAATTAACTAAGCTATGCTAACTGAATTGTATGTAGTGGAGTGCAGATTTGTTGGAAGAACCACAAAAGTTGGTTGTTTGCTGATGGAGACTAAGCCCGGATTGAGACACTAGTCATTATGAAAGTGATTTGATCCATGGAAGTGGAGATTTTGTGATGGAATGTGTATGGGGGGATCATTTATGAAGTTTTTGTGCTATTGTTTTAATTTGGGAGTGAGTTTAGAGGTCCTGTTGAACAGGCCCTAGATTAGTGACCCTAGAACCAAGGGTTTGGTGGCAAATGAGTTGGGTGAAGGGTAGAACCTTGTAAGTTTGGAATCCATTATTTCTTAACCTCTAGAAAGACTATTTCATTATTTGGAGTCATGGGAGCAAGTGGAGTTAGGGGTTGCTTTGTAAAAGTGGAGAATTAGGCCTAGTGAGGATAGGCTAGGGGTATTGGATCTTGGGTATGGTCCAAAGGAGCATAGGCTAAAAATTTTAGAGTATTTAAAGATCCCAAAAGGGTATAAGAATCATGTATTAGTTTCCTTAGTTGTTTGGGGAAAGTTGGAGGAAAAGTCAAATTAATGACTGGTGAGGGCTACTAGCTTCAAGGACTGATTGTGTGTGTGTTGGATAGAAGATGAGTGATCCAGACTTAATGGGTTAATGAAACATGGTAGATAGGCTATATGGAGGTGTTTCATGAAGTTAGAACAAAGGTTGGGGCTTTGGGTGAAGATATGGTGTCTAGGAGGAACTAGGTACACTTGGGAGACAAGTCGTGGAGGGACATTGAGGTAAAGAAGTTATTGCAAAGTGGAATGGATTTGCTATATGATATGATGAAGATGGATACCACACACCAGCTCTACATCAGAATGTTTCCTTACACTATAATAATAAAAAAACTATTTCAAATCATGCATATTGAATCCTTTAATTGACTAGTATACATGGAAGCCTAATAATATTTAATTGATGATAGCTACTAAAATATGTTAAATGGCGATGAAATAATCAAATCCAAATAATAAAGAAGATAATTTCTACAAGATGATAAATAAATGTCTTTAGAAGAGTAAAGAAACATTGAATATTTTAGTTGATTAGTTACTCAAAATAGTACACAACTCACCAGCATACTTTGTACAACAGTAAGATTCAAGTGAGCCAAATTATTCATAATCTTTAGAATACCAGTTGCCACTTCTTCAAAATTGACAGGAAGCATATACACTGCCTGTAGCTTCAAATCAAATAATTAGAGTAACCCTAGTCGCTTCAATAGGTGAACAAAAATTATCTATCTTGACTCAAATCTAAGCAAGATGCTTCCAAAAGTGTATATGGCTTGAATATATAAAATGAAAATCACTAAAACAGTGAACTTGAGGTCAATATAATTCTTTTTTGTAGTATCAAAGCTCACCCATGCAAAGGGAAATAAAGGGGATTTTAGGGAGATGATATTCATTTTTGTTTATAACAAATGTGAATTCATTTGAGTGTTTTGTCCTTCAAGCACAACTTGGCCTCAGGTAAATAGCATCAGAGCACCTTGTTATTGTCTATCAAATCCTAGTGGTATTGGAGTTGCTCATCTAAATCCTTCTTCAAATTTTGCATGTCTACTCACACAAGGTCCACATGGAGAAAGTAAGCTCTAGAAGTTCATGAACCTTGATCTTACTTATCTCCATAATCTCAATAGAAGATGGCAGACAAATTGATAGCAAAGATGCAGCAACAAAGGGATGATTTGGAGAAACATTATGAATGGATATAGGCTATAAGCATGAATCCAGATTAGAATGTCACATAATATCATATAAACAACAAAAACACCATTATAAACTTGTAATCATAGCATCATGATCATACCATTGTATCATCATATGCTTCAAGTTCAACATCAAAATATTAAAATGTCAAATGATAAATCATAACATCAAATTCAAGTAAAGGAAATAGAGCCTATATAACCATATTTTTTTGTCATACCCTTTTTGCAAGGAACTCAAAAATTATTCAAATTAAACAAGTATGAACTGTAAGAGACTAAGAAAGAAGGCAAAGGTGTTACCTCACTAGGATTATAGTAATAATGAGACAAAGAACCATGAAGACTAAATCCAAGGAGACCAGATCTAAACATCTGGGTTCGATCAAATTCAAAAATTGGTTTGCCTTCATAGCACTGTCAAGTCAACAACATGAGCATTATTTTGTGTCTAGAGTGTCATCAATGTTTTTAAATGTAGAATGAAATGGTTGTAAGTATGCATTTCTGCCACATGCAAATAATTTTGAGATACAGACCTGTGCAATCCAATCTCCCAAGGAATAGACAACACCACTTATCGCCATCTTTGCCAAAACAAGATTTGTCATAAAGCGATGTTAGAATAGTTACTAAAATGGTCATAAATTATGTTCTTATAGTAAAAGAATACTTTGACTTAAGAAAAAAACTACACAATATTAAAACATGACATTGTGCTTTAAAAACTAAAAAGGTACCTATAACGAAGAACTTCATTCTGACTTGCTAATTGGTTGTCACTACAACTCTAAGCTTGTCTTTAAAGTTTGAGCTTCACTTGGTTTCAAGAATAGTTTAATATTCTCTACTAAACAAGGCCAACCACGTGAAGGTGGAAGCTCATTTGGCCCCTCCCCCCCCCCCCTAACATCACTCTAAATTCCCCATTAACATTTAATAACATTCATTCATCCATTTTTGAAATATATCATTCAATCATTATAATCACATGATAACATTCATTAACACATAAAATTCATTAACACACAACATTCATGAATAATTCATTAACACAAAATTCATTAACACACAATATTCATGAATAATTCATTAACACATAAAATTCATTAACACACAACATTCATGAAGAATTCATTAACACATCATTCATCAACATTACTAGTACAAAATTACATCCATTAAGACAACGTTCTTTCATTAGCAAAAAATGTTAATTATAATCATTTCTTTTGGGGTTTCTTGCTATTTTTTTTAATCATGTCATTTCTAAGAGGAAGATCAATGTCCTCCTCATTCCCCTCCTCTATTGATTCTAATTCCAATGCGTGTCTCCTCCTCATCTGTTCAGGAACACGAGGCCGCTGCGCCAAAGGGGGGTCCGCTGCAATAACAACTACTTCATGAGTTAAATTCACACCATTTTATATTAGTGAATTACAAGTATTTATTTAAGTAAAATAACTATAAATCAAAAAATTAATTTAAAAGAACAAAACATAGATTTTCTTTACCTGAATGTGCCACATGATCTACATGGTGATCAGTCTGAACATCCTCTGGTACTCGTTCAGCATGACATGATTCTGTATCCTCTAAAATATACACAAAAAGGTTACACCAAGTTCAATTTAAGATGTTAAATTGTATTAATAATTACATAATTAGTTTTAAATAGCAAATGAGCACCTCCATGGACAGTACGATGCACATTAGGGGCTTCATGATGCACTTTTTTTTATATCAAACGATCTGCATCCAATCATTGTAATTGTAACATGGACCGACATACTTGAACAATTCAACAACTTTGTTGTAACATACCTTTATCCCATCCATGGAAAATAGGCCCAAACCATGTAATGAGGATGGAGCAATGTGATATATCCTCTCATTAACACAAAAATCAGTGTTAATTGGAGTTAGCTCATTGGGTACCCATTCTTTCTCAATGTGTGTGTACCAAAAGGGCACCTCGATGTCACCTTTGGTCTCATCATCATAAGAACATGACCCTCCATTAGCAAGGAAAAATTGCATGCGTTATCAAATTTTTTTCTAATCTTTTGACCTCTAGTTGATCTCCCTATTTTAGCTGCACTACATGTAGAACTTTCATCTAGCATTTCCTCATTTCCCTCATTCGATGTTGATAGATCTGACAAGTACCTATTTGGTGGGTCCTGCAATCCATCAAATGAGATATTGTCACGTCCCCGCTTCAAATAAAATTTTGATAATATTTAAATAATATATATAGAATAATCAAGTCATGACCCATACGTACGGTTCTTCTTTGTCTATACGTGAGAGATATAAAATGTACTAAGTTGAAAGTGATTATATAATGATATTTTTATATGGTTCTTCTTTGTCTATATATACATTATATGATTATATAATATGTCTATTTATAACATACGTGCTCAGTGATAAATAAGAAGAATATAAGAAAATTATGTCTATTTATTGACTTATACCTGCTGATCCATGTCACTGTGCACGATCCATGCCAAAGGGGTTAAATTTCTTGCATATGTTAATCATTTATCTTAAGTTAGCTAAAAATTACATGATACGTATGCTACAAATAACTTAGAAGACAACATGAACAATATGCAATATCGTAAACATGAACAAATTTACCTTATATATGGAATGCAAGATCGTCAATAAAAGGGGTGACAATGTCTGTAGTCAATTGCCTATTTGCAAAAAGGGTGATAATCAAACATAATATATACATGTATCAGCAGCAATTAATTGAGCATCGTAAGCAAAATATTGGTAATTATAAATCACATATGTTGTAATCATTAAAATTGAACATGATAAATATGTAATCATTACAATTGAAAGCAATAAATCATGTCAATCATTTCATTGATCATTTCAATTATGTCATTGATCATCTTCATCATCATCATCATCATCATCATCGCCATCATCACCATCATCATCGCCATCATCACCATCACCATCACCATCATCACCATCATCACCATCACCATCATCATCATCATCATCATCATCTTGATCTTCATCATCTGCTTCTTCATCATCTTCAATATCTTCTTCTTCCATAACATTATACTTTATCGACCTTCCTCTTGGATCATGTCTAACAACAAATGACCAACCCTGTTTATGTGGAACCTCTGAGTAAAAAACTTGCTCACATTGGCTTGGAAGAACATAGGGCTCATCTCCAACTGACTCAAATGACCTTGTATTAATCATTGTAAATCCATTATCATGTTGAATAACAATTCTATCTGGATCATTTTGATTCAGTCGTAACCTGTACCATTTGATGACGAATAGAACTACTTTGAAGGAGTTAAAGTCACTCAATTATATCATCCAAGATGCCATAGTATTGATTTTGAGATTGTTGATGATGTATGTCATTTCTAGATGATATATTGGTGACCTTGAAAACTGTAGTTATCCCAGAATCACAAGTTTTTCTTTGTGTCATCCAACTTTTTATGCAAAATTTGTGGCCATGATAGTACATAGCTTTGTGGTGCTTGACCTACAATTTTTCAAGAGTGTGTAAATTATTTGCATCATGAGTTGATACGAAACATACGAGTCATGATCATTAATAAATTTGTACATACCTCTCCACCTCTTAAACCATGTGCTAGATCAATTACCATTGGCGTAACATTGGAATCTTCATTACGATGAGCTTCTCTAACCAATGAAGCAACACCTTCCCATGTTAATGAGAAACTATTTTGTTGACATCGTTCAATCCATACTATCATCCAATCAAAATTGTTCGCAATATATAAATGTATTGCATCCCACTCTCGACCAACTGTATCAAAAAAAATACACCAATTATAAATAACTTATATTGAAGATTTATAAGAATTAATTAACTACAATAACATCTTAGATTTACCTCTCACTTTCCTCATTCTACCTTTGCCCATCAAGTACTCCCCTTCGAATTTGTTAATGGAGTTGGGATCCCAAATACGATCTACATGGATCTTTGCTGCAAACTTAGGAAGATATTCACTAATGTACACCATGGTCTGGTATACCATATATCCCTCCACCATAGAACCCTCAAGATGTGCTCTCTGTCGAACCAAGTCTTTCAAAAATTTTAAGTGTCTCTCAACCATCCACATTGACCTAGTTGGTATAGGCCCACACAATTCAATCTCCTCAACTTGATGTATGAGGTAGTGTTCTTGTGCATTGAAAAAAGTTGAAGGTAGACACTTTTGCATTTCACAAATAAGAAGAGGAATTTTTCTCTTCCAATATTTTATATCTTTTTTATTGATTTCTTTAGATGACAACCACCTCATGTATTTTCCAAGATCATATATAACTTGTTTGACACTGTTGGCAAAGTGGTGTGGGACAGATAGAGGTAGAACATATTGCAATATTTGTAAAATGATCTTATCAATATTTTATAAAAGAATGCAATGAAAACTACATGCAGTATACAAATATATAGTGAATACAAAATAACATGAATTACCTTAATAAATGTATGCCAATCGTGTGTTTTCATCCCTGGCCCAAATTCACTTTTCTTTGATATGAGATCATTTATGTTCGCAGTAAATCCTATGGAAAATCGTATTTTTTTTATGACTTCTTTTATAGCATTGCTCTGCTGCTCTAACAATAACCAACTAAGGGCACTTGTATCAATCTGGTCTCCATTGTTATTTGATCGAATGACATTTTTCATTGCATGGTTGGATTCTTCAATGTCACTACAAATTTTGACAATTTGGTCTTTGTCATGCCTTCCATCCAAGATTTTCTATAATGTCTCTGTTACATTCTTTCCAATATGCATAGGATCAAACAAATGCATGATTGGGAGTTGCTCGTAGTATGACAACCTAGTAAATTATGTAGGATAACTTTTTAGTCCTTTTGGAAGTTGGTCATTGATGCCTTGACGACCTTCACAAGCATCAATTACATCATCAGTAAACAAAACACAATATCAAAATATAAATTTGAAACAAAACCCATCAGATGGAATGACATTACCTCGATGATTTATTTTATTGTATGTCGACTTCCATAGGCGAGGTTTCATTCTCCATGGTTTTGATGTAGTCTCTTCTTTCCCATTGAAAAGATGTTTTTTAGTAATTTGGTACTTATGATTTCTGTGGAGAAAGAGTCTATTCTCATTGAACACTTGCTTTCTTAAACTTTTTGAATGATGAGATTTCATCTTTGGACCACAAACTGGACATGAAGATTTTCCCTTTGTTTGAAGACCTACAAGATCGAGTATAATTGGATTAAATGTGTTAACTTTGTGTTAGCACTATAACATACCAAAAAAGAGGTGTTAAGAAGAGAACATACCACAAAAATGTGTTAGCCCAGGGGCATCATGTATTGTCCATACAAGCATTGCATGGAATTGAAATTGTCTTTGTCTTATTGGTCTAGAGATGTCATACATAGTGACCCCATTCCATAACACCATCAACTCGTCGATAAGGGGCTCAATATATACATTGATATCTTTAACTTGGTACTTACCTAGTTGAATGAACAAAAATATTACATAATTATTATGACCATTTTGATGGATTATTAATAATAAATTAATTTAAATGACCATTAAATAAAAAAATACTTGGAACAATCAGTGCCAACATTATGTGCTCCCTCTTTATGGACAACCAAGGAGGAATGTTATTGTTGATAACAAAAACAGGCCACATCGAGTAAGTAGATCTCATCTCTCCAAACAGATTGACACCGTCCGCTGCCAATGAAAGCTTGAGATTACGAGGTTCTTCTTTAAAGTGTGGCCATTTTTCCTCTATTTCCTTAAATGTCAAACCATCTGCAGGCATTCACATAATGTCATCTTGACTTCTATTGCGTGCATGGTAATCCATAAATTGTGCCAAGCTATTGCACTTGAATAATCATTGCAGACGTGGAATAATGGGAATATGCCGAAGAACCTTGCGAGGCACCTTTTTTGTTATTTGATCTGATTGATATCTACTAATATGACAAATAGGGCATTTTGTTGCAAATTCATGCTGTTTATGATATATAATATGATTGTTCGGACATGCATGTATTCTTTGATACTCCATTCCAATATCTTTCATAATGGCAGATAATTCTTGGTACGAGCGAGGTAGAATGTTTGATGGTGGTAACAAACACTCACCTATCAACCTACGACCAGAAATATAGTTTGTTAATTTAAAGAATATTAATTGCTACATGATTCACCCAATGTTAATTGTAAGGGAATTACGACTAAAATAATGAAAAAAGATGACATACCTTAACATATGTGTCATTGCTACGTTGGATAAACCATTCATAACCTTCAAGTTCACCAACAGCAATATAGCGGCAAGAAGAGTTGTTTCAGAGCCTTCATATAAGGGCTTGTGTGCCTTCTCAAGTATAGGTACATCAAGCTCTACGTCAACATCATCATCATCATCATCATCTTGATCATCGTGATCTTCTTGATCATCGTGGTCTTCTTCCATGGTATCATTACCTTCTACTTCTATATTCACACCTCCATGTTCCCTCATTTGGAAATCCACATTCTCCGGATTGTCATGGTCCATAACATGAAACTCAGGGATGTTGACCTATATGAAAATGATGACCTTATATTAACCATGACCATGATGTCATCATCAAATCATGTCTTATGTAATATTTTATAAATTATTAAAATACATACCAATGGACGAAATTCATTTCCCCCTTCAATGTGACCATGTTGCCTACAATGTTCCTCAACTGTTTTGATTAGATATCTTCGAGTCTTTAAGCCCTTACAAATTTTGCAAGGACAATAACATTTTCCATCACCTTTTCTTTTTAAGTTGTACCACAATCTAGCAATTGTCTCCCTATTTTTTTGTGCATTGATATCGTCAAACATGGTCTTTCTTGAATGGAATGACTCATTGGTGGAAGAAGGATGATTTGTTTGCAACCTGTAGATACAAATCATTACTAAATTAGCACAAATAAATACAAATTTAAGAAGTGCATTTATGGTCATGTACTATAATGATGTTTGATTTAGATTATTCTACATCTTTGCATTTGAACTCCAAATTTTAAAATTCAAACCTGGCTGTCTTTTTCATATTATTCATTGAGTTGGCTGAAGTGTGAGTCATTCAAATTACATGCTTGGTGGTTGTATTTTAAGATTTAACACCAATTCAAATGAATCATGTAAAGGGAAGGATCTAAGATTGAGCACATCTAGAATTTAATTGTAAAACTGCATTTCTCATTATAAGAGTATTGTGTGCATGCTTATTATTTTGATCCTAGCTCATTATTGTTGAATTGGTCTATTTAGGGTTATGCCTAATTGGAACTTGACCCGTAATACGACTAATTGGAACTCAATCCTTAAGATTCAAGAGAATTCCCTAATGTGTTCAATGTGCCATATTCCTGTACGTAGATTCAAATATAAAAAATAGACTAATGTCTAAATACCCATTAATGGATTGTGCATTATTGATGGATCATTTGTCTTGGTCCTCATCATTGTTTCAAAATCATCTTCATACATATAACAATGATTAGAAGGTGTTCTCATGTTTAATTAGTTCTTATACTTTGACCTTGGGTAATATGAAAGCCTTCTTTCATATCGATGATGTTTCATGTTCCATGAATGACTGTTCATACATATAAGCTCCAGGGTGGATGGAAAATAATTAAGCTAATTAAGGCTTCTAAAAATGCTTCAAATTGACCCCTAATGACCTAAAAATTGACATTTGATGCATCCCATACCAAAAAATCTTATCGACATCAGCCTGACAGTGGGCGATGGAATTCCATGAAAGCAGGCAACATAGACAAGTGCAAGCAATATCATCCCTGTCGCATATGTAACAGGCTGACAGGATAAAAGGAGATTTTGGGGGAAGGCAGAGAGGAGGAAAAAGGCGGCTTATCTTTACTCATATCCCTACTTGGTCTACTCAAGGGAGGATACGCTTGGATTCACGGAAGGAGAAATAACCCCTTTGGATGTGAGACATCCATAAAAATGTACAAGTCAGAATGTCAAGTAACCTATATACAATTGAGGATCCTAACAAGTTGATACAAGTTTCCTTGCATTTGTAGAAGCCAAACTAGACAGAACATACTTCCATCTCACAAAGAAGACCAGAAAAGTGGTAAGGATCAAAGAGATCATTCACATTAAACATAGAGCCGTATCAAGACCAGTAAAAGAACACCTTAATCATCAAGACAACATAAGAGCCAATCCTATCCAGACACAATTGGTATCAATACATTACTTATAGATCACATAGTGATCAAGACTATCATAATAAAAGAGTGGTATCAATAATTTAATTCTAAGAGTATATCCAAGGGACATTATAGCCACCTGAAGTCAATATACATAGCATTTAATCATAGTGTTCATGCAAATAAGAGGCATTAGTTATCGCAATATCCATAAACTATTTCCTGGCAGCATTCTATCTCACATATAGCAATTAAGACAATCAACACTCCTTAAACATATACCAATAATAGAGGGATATACAATAGGATACATTCTTCTTACTAGGATGGTTCCCTGATTTGATACAATAGTAATATTTCTCAAACAATGTCATCAGTCGATGTCCATATATAGACTAGGAGAACAAGCATGGTAAAAATATAATTATTATTAGGAATTGCACCGAGTATAGATGTATGGTTCAGATCACATATGCATAATTACTTAACCAGATCCATAAACATTATCCCTTGAATAATTATTACAAATACATGTTTCCCTTAAATCAATTACATAAACATTTAAGGAGGTATCATAGATTGTGCTTCACAAGAATGATCAAGAATTCAGAGAAGGAAGTCTCTTGTTGTTAGTTCTTCGAGGAAATCATCATAAATCCCTAAGGGATCTTAGAAGGGACATTTGACCTAAAAACTAACATTTGATGCATCCCATACCAAAAGCTTTTATAGGGTTACTTTGGACCAACACACCTAACCATGACTGAACCCCTGTTTTCAATGCATGAAAATGACCAAAATTTCAAAGCAACTACTCTCCTCACATTCCCTTATCCCACCAAAACTTCAATAGAGTTATAAAATGACTCAAAATGGTTAAATCCACAAGCAATTAGACTCATGGGCCCTGCAACACCAAAACCACCAAATCTTGACTCCAAACCCTGGTTTGCTATGGCTTCCCCAATCTCCTGTTACAACTCACTCCTGCATCAAATTAGTGATCGAATCACCATTCATTCAACATGACAAAACATTTTCAAACATAAAAACCCTTCCTTATTCGGATAGATCATCCACTGCTACACATTGCATCCAATTTCATTGTATTTTCTCACTGTTATTTAACTATGATCACCTTTACTCCACACAACTCTGCATATGCATAGTTAATGATCTAATAATATAGGTTAGAATTAACATTCCATGGTTAGAATGGTTCTCATTATTAGATAGACCACTGGCATAACAATAATTAGAATGGTTCTCATTATTAGGTTAGAATGGTTCTCATTATTCTAAGTTCCTACTACAATAACAGTAAACTAAAATAAGAAATGCTATTAGATAGACCACTGGCACGGTAACAATAGTTTCAATATAAAATGAGACTCATTCAAAAATGGCATGAATTGAACAAAGAAATGTTGCAATTCCTTTAATGCATTAGAATAATCGAATTGAGACTTCAAGATGAATGAATTTTGCAGAAAATAGAGTATTTCTATTGCTTACGGTTTTATCCATTTTCAACTTATATAAATTCTAAACAACTAATTCAACCAAATTTTTGTAAATCCTAAATCCATAGTTTATATATAGCATTCGATTCTTATTGGAAATTGATTTGACATACCTTAACCCTCTGCTTCAACTCTTCACCCTTAGCTTCTACCGGCTCCTTCGCGTGCGCTGAAATGAAATGCTCAAATGAAGTTTTAAACTTTTTTTTTTTACTTTATGTTATGCTCGTGTTAGTCAAAATTTTGACTAACACGGTGTTAGTCGAAATTGCGACCAACACAGGGCATGTATTAAAAAAAAACAAAAGTTTCCTTTTATAATGCGACCAACCAAAATATTTCTATTTGATGGTCGAATTGTTTAGTTGAAATTTAAGGTCAAATGTACTAGTGTAGAGATTTCACACAATGGAGAGATAGGAATTCCCTCCTTGAAATCTTGACAGAGGAAAACTCCTTCACTTGGAACAATAGAAGACTAGGTTTTGCAACATAGCAGAGAAATTGGATAGATTTTTCCTAAAAGGAAGCTTGACCAATGTTGATGTTTCACTCTCAGCCAACATCTTGTTGTTATCTGGATCAGACCACTACCCGATACTTCTTAACATTATAACACAAAACAAACCAAAAAAATGTGCCTTTAAATTCGAACAAGCATGGTTAAGGGATCCAAAAATCTTAAAACTCATGGATTCCTAGTGGTCAGAACCCAAGATAACTAGCTCCAAAATGTACAAATTAGTAAATAAACTAAAGTGGATTAAAAAGAAATTATTAGAATGGAACTTGTCTAAGTTTGGCAACATCTTCGAGAGGAAACAAAAATTAGAAACGAAACTGGGAGAAGTTAATTCCTAGGTTATCAAGGAGGGGATGAATGATGGCCTGTACCATAAAGAGAAAACTTTACTTAAGGAATATGAAGAGATATTGGCTAGAGAAGAAATTTTTTGGAAATAAAAATCAAGAGAAACTTGGTTGGAAGCAGGGGATAAAAATACTAAATTCTTTCATAATAGCACCAAACAAAGAAGAAACACTAATAGGATTTCTTGCATTGTTAATGACAAGGGAGAAACCTTAGAGGATTCGAAAGACATAGCAGTGGAATCAGTAAAGTATTTTGATAACATCCTAAACAATAGGGACTCTTCAAATTTGGAATGTCAGACAGAACTTCTCAGAAATATTCCTAAAATCATAACTAAACAACATAACCAAATTCTCACTAGTAAATTCACCATGGATGAGATTTATTCTGCCTTAATGCAAATGAATCCAGAAAAATCTCCAAAACTAGATGGCTTTACAGCTATTTTCTTTCAAAAGTGCTAGCACTTTATTGGAAAGGAAGTCACGGAAGCCTTAGAAGGAGTCAGAAACTCGGGGAAAATTCTTAAGGAAGTAAACAAAACCTTTATTGCTCTCATTCCTAAAAAAGAGAAACCCACCAACCTTAATGATTTCAGACCAATTGCTCTATGTAACACTTTATATAAACTGCTTACCAAAACATTAGCCCTTAGACTTCAAAAACTCCTCCCATTAATTATTAATGAAGAACAAACAGGTTTTGTTCCAGGGAGATCCATCTTTGATGGGGTAATAATAGCTCAAGAAGCTATCCACTCAATCCTTAAAAATAAGAATCCTACTATGCTTATTAAATTAGACATAAAAAAACATATGATAAAGTTGATTGGAGATTTTTGTGCAAAAGCATGGAAGCCTTTGGCTTTGCTAAAAGTTGGATAAATTTAATTTTTGAATGTATTTCTACACCTAGCATTTGGGTTTTAGTAAATGGAACCCCAAAAGGTTTTTTTGGTATATCTAGAGGTCTTAGGCAAGGAGACCCTATTTCCCCATTTCTTTTCATTATCATGGCAAAAGCTCTAGGAAGGGAAATCTCAAAAGAAAAGGAAAATGGAGCTATTGAAGGCATTTCAATAACTAGTAACTTAGACCCCACTACTCACCAGCATTTTGTTGATGACACCCTTCTTTACGGTGCCAGTAACAGGAAAGAGGCAAGAGCTTTTAGGAAAATTTTGGAGACATATTCAAAGGCTTTACGACAAGAAATAAATCCAGACAAATCAGAAATATTCTTCTTTAATACTAATGTTGAAATCGAAAAAGACATTTGTAAAATTCTCAATTTTAAACAAGGTAAGCTTCCTTGTAAATACCTGGGTCTACCCTTAGTTAAGGACAATAGAAGTACAAATATATGGGATCCCATTATTAACAAGATAAAACACAGAATAAACTCATGGAAGGGAAGATGGTTGTCCTCTGCCGGTAGAACTACCATGGTGAGATCAGTCTTGGCAGCTATGCCAACTTACCAACTATCTTGTATGAACCTCCCCTCAAATAAAAGATCAGAAATCACCAAGCATTTAAGGACATTTTTTTGGCAAGGGAGCAATGAAAATAAGAAAATCCCTTTGATATCATGGGATAATATATGTAAACCAAAAGAAGAGGGAGGGGTGGGTCTCAAAAACTTAGGGGACCAAGGATGTGCCCTAGGAGCCAAACTTCTATGGAGACTCTTTAGAAATCCAGAGGCTAAATGGCCTAAAATACTTATTCATAAATATTTAAAAGACAATTCCCCCATTAACATCTTCAGAGAATCAAATCCTCTAAAAGGATCAAAAATATGAGATTTTATGATGAAGTGCAGATATATAATTATGAAAAAACTTACATGGTTCCTAGGCTCGGGAGAAGAAGTATTGTTCTAGGATGACTCATGGGGTGGTTATGAGGTATTATCCAAGAGTTTAAACAACCCTTCCCTCCTTAATCTATTGAAGGAAAAGAATCATCTCTTTCTCAAAGACTATATCACTTTCAATGGGGAATCATGGATCTGGAAATCCTTAAAGAAATTTGGGATTTTAGGCTCTGAGGAGACATCAATCATGGATATTCTCAAGAACAGAAAGATGTTGTTGGACAATTCAAAAGATACATTAGTTTGGGATGGATCTAAGTCAAGAGAATACAACACTAAGGATGGCTACAAGATCATCATCCAAAACTACAACAGACCCAGAACTACTTTACCAATCCATCTATGTTGGGGCAAAGACTATTCTCCAAAAGTAGGTTTTTTCGCATGGCTGGTGTTGAACTACAGAATTTTAACAACAAATAGATTTAAAAAGCTTGGCTTCTCTGGTCTGAGTAGATGCCCACTCTATGAAAAAAGTGAAGAAGATGTGGACCATCTATTCTTAAATTTCCCCTACACTAATCTTTGTTGGTATTGGCTGTAGGGGAACCTGAGATAGTCTTCTACCCCTCCCCAATCCCTAGGAGAAATGCTACAAGCATGGCCAACCATTAAAAAAAGGACTATATATGCCAACTTATGGATTATTTCTCCCTCTGGGTGACCCCGCAATAGTGGGTTACACTTTTTTAGACATGCTAATTTTTGCTGAAATAACACATTTTTAATAAAATATGATGATTTAAGCCTTGAGAGGTTCCATTTGAAGGAATTAATTACAAATGGTTATCTTAAAGCCTCTTATATAAAAAAAACATTGATATAACATATATACTCCTCATTTAAACCAACAATGGATTCTCCTTCGCACCTATTAAAATGCTAACAAAAAATCACTTTAACTTTATCTTTTGGCAAATCAAATGAATCCATTTGAAAAACCTATCTATGTAGTAAGGTACTACTAAGAAAAATATTTCTAATGATTATAATGTTAATATATATTAAGTTTATTATGACTTTGTATTTTTAGTTTTACTAAACATAGATATTTTACCGTATGTCTACCTCTATGTTTGATGCTTATGGAAAAATAGTAAATGAGAGGAAAAAAATTCAAAAAAATATCTATGCCCTTGGTATTGAAGTTCTCTTTCTATCAAATAAAATAAAAAATGAAATTGAATAAATACACGACAAGCTATAAGCTTTGTAGTCAAGGTATGTCAAAGTTACAGTTTAGTCAACTTCAAACGTTAATAAAATATGCAATAATTGTGATAATGTCATAAAACCAATTACACGCCCTCCATATGGATGTTAAAAAACTAAATTCAAAAGAAGCACATTGATATCTATTTTAGAAAAATAGTTATGCTCTATGAAAATAATGTAACTCTTTAAAAATAAAGTTTTCAGCAACATACCAATTTTTGTGGGAGAAAGAAAAAACCATTCAAATCAATTCAAAAATAAAAATAAAAAATATATTTAGATTCTAGACAAAAAATCTTAAAAGACTCTAATTTACTTCATCTTTTGATTTCAAACGGTTTAACGATAATATGCATCTGAATCTGAAAGTTTTTTTCAAAATGTAGAGTTCAGTGTCCGTTCAGGCAAAAAAATGTAACCTTCTATTTTAATGTGGGAAATTTGGAAAGAACGTAATAGAAGAATTTTCAAAGAAGAAAAAGTAGAATGGAAACAACTATGTAATAAAATTGAAGTAGCAATCATTGAAAATATGAATTGCAAAATAGCCAAAATTCAAAAAATGGATCTAAGTATGAGTCATTGTGATGGTAAAATGAGGGGGAATCGGGAGGGTTTGACCCTACCCCCCTTTATTGGTTTGAATGCATAGAAGATGGGGTCAAAGAGAGATGAATGCAAATGGAGACCTCCAAAAGATGGATGGTACAAACTAAACTTTGATGGTGCATCTAGAGGAAACCCCAAAATAGCAGGCATTGGATGCAACATTCATAATCAAGATGGAGAAGAAATAGCAGCAATAGCAGCTCCAATAGGCATTAAAACAAATAATTGGGCAGAACTTTTTGCGTTAGTGAAAGGCCTTCAAAAGGGATCTACCTTGGGATTAAAACATCTATAAATAGAAGGGGATTTGACAATTATCATTAATGCACTTAGGAAAAGAGTAACTCCAAACTGGAGATTAAATTCCCTTCTTTCCCAAGCATTGAAGATTTTTTATTCCTTTCAAGAAATCTCAATTAATCACATTTATAGAGAAAGCAATAAGAGAGCAGAAAAATTAGCTAACTTAGGGGCAGATGGTATCATCCTGTCATAAGTATGCCTTCACATCTTAAGGACCATCTTTGGTCCATATAACTAAGGCAAGAATCTGAGTTTAACACTGGGAGATAGATTGTAATCATTTAGACACTATGCAAAGTAGGAATTTAGAGGCCATATAGGGATGATGCTCTTTTAGATTTAGACTTTAACTTGTGATCAGGTGAAGCTCTTTTAGGGAGTGGTTATTGTCAAATATAATTTTAGAGGATTTTTAGTCAGTCAAACAAGGGTTAGATATATATAATCTTACATTTATAAAAATCATAAGAAATTCCTGAACTAGAAATACCTGAATAGTATATCCTAAGAAATTCTTTAAAATCATAAGTAATACATGAACAACATATCCTAGGGAGGAATATGAAATAGGGGGTTCCCTATCATAGCATAATTCAGGGCTGAAAAATGGGTAGGGAGCATGAGGAGTCACTAAGAGATGTTCACTTGCAGGAACTATAGTTTGGAGACCTACCTCAGTCTTTAGCCCTACAAGATTAAGCTTCTCATGGATTTTAGTAGGCATAAGTTAGGAAAAAGGATATTCTTATATTTCTCATGTAGCTATTAGTGACTGAATATATGATTGTCTAACATAATTCAACAATCATTAGAGGTTTTGTCTAAAAACTATATATAAAATTGGTTAAATTTTCAAAACCAAACTTTAGACATAAATAACCCTTCAATTATATGGGGATATTCATGCAGGCTCAACTTTTTAATTAGAACATTTGTACTTTCATTTAGATCAATTTTAGTATTAGAATTTGATAGTTTATTCTTAGTCTTTAGCATTAGGAATCAAAGATTTGAAGGATAGGAATTTGTATATATACAAGAACATGTATTCATATTTTCTTATTATATGTCCTTGAATTTCATATATACATTTATAGTTGTTAATAATTACACATATATTGTTAGAGTAAAGTATTAATTTTATTAATTAACTTTACTCCCTTTTTAAGATGTCAACTCTTTTGCTTTAGTTGTTTATATTTAAACACATATGCACGAGTTGTTTTAAACTCATGCACTAGTTTTTTTAAATATAAACTTGCATGCATTAGTCTTGTAATAATTTAACTAATTATTACATGCACTAGGGTTTTCCTTTCAAGGCTTTTGATCTCCTTTATAAGGATGATCCACTGTACATTTAATTCATTCATTAATTGAAGATATTTTCTTCTTCATATTTGAGTCAAACTCCTATCCTCTTCTTGTCTCTACTTCCTTGTAACAGGTTTTTGTATGCAAGTGATCTTCGGGTTTTGTGGATTTGTATTGCTCAAATCCTACATGGTATCAGAGCCTAATCTGCTACAGCTTGTTCGCATTCGAAGGATTCAAATTAGGGCCTTTTTTTTTTTTTTTAAAATTGAATGTAGGGGGTCTCTAATTTTTGGTGCACTTTGAGCTCAAACAGACCTCATCGTTGAGCTCGTAGCACCTAAAAACCCCTATTTCGATATAAGGCACGTCCAATTTGGACAACTTTGCATTTTAGGGCTTTTTTTTGGTACCATAAGCTTGACATGCTTCATGAGGTAGAAATTGTACAGATCTGCATGTTTCCCGAGGCAAAAATTTTGCTTTCTGTCTCACAAATCAAGACAAAAAAAATTTGGCATGCAAATCAAGGTAAAATTTTGAAAGCTTGGCACAGATCCCGAGGTGCGCATGCAATTTTGAAAATTTTCCTTTTTTTTTTGGGCGGTGACAGTCATTTGGCCGTCAAATTTAACCCCATCATTTTATGACATCAGCATGCATCATCCTTATTTACACCATTTGTGGGCTCTCTAGCGCACCAGTTGGTATTTTACTCATAACTTGAGTATACGGTGTCGAAATGAGGAAAATGACATATCACCGAAAAGATGGTTTTGAGCCTGACGCTCTCATGGTGGTTAATCTGGTGTTTTTTTGTCATCTAGCTTGCATTTTTTTCTGTCAAATTCAAATTCTCTTTCTTGCATTCCAAGGGGGCTAATTAGCTCAAATTAGCTCCATTTTTTGATCCGAACAAATCACCGGAAAACTCTTCTCGAGCACCATCCAAATTTCTGCCTATATTCATCAGAATTTTTTCAAGGTACACAAGATTCAGATCTAAAGCTTTTTTTCTCTTCTCTTGATAAAGCATATCATTCTAGGCTTAGGGGTTCGATATTTGAATTGTGGGGGGGTGTTATTTTCTTGTTTCTATCAGTTAAACCAGATATGTATCAAAACAAAAACCCCTTCTAAAAAATATGGCCAAGACCTCTTCTTATCTAGAACTTCCAACCCCACATAATTATCACACATGGAAAACCCTAATGACATGACTTCTCCATTCAAAAGGGCTCTGGTCTTGTCTAGATGCAGTGCAGCCAGTATTACAGAGGCCCTTTGAGATCATGCAGCATCAAAACAAGATGGATGAGGCTATGGGGTTGATTTCTTTATAGGTATCAGACAACTTGTAGTTTCATCTTGATGGGTGCACTACCCCTCTACAGATGTGGGCTAAATTTGAGACATTATTCAGTACCATCAATAAGTTTAATGCACTTCAGATTGAGGCAGAGCTTACCTCTCTTGTACCTGATTCTTTTCCCTCTATTGAAGACTTTCTGATGAAGTTCAAACAACAGAGATCTTTGTTACACGAATGTGGAAAGCAAAAGACTGATAAAGAATGCATTTATCTAATTCTATCTAAGCTTCGGGGAAACTTTCAGATCTTCTCTTCTACCTTTCATTCTACCATGGACGCTTTGGGACCTACATTCACCATGCTCACTTTTGAGGTGTTCTGTGATTGTTTGACTAGAGAGCAGGCCACACTTACTTAGTTGGACTCTCTAACAGGATCAAAGAACCAAGCATTGGTTGCCCAACCATCTGTAACGCCCCGCCAGGGAACCCAAGAGAATTTAACCTAAACATGCTATTAAGTTTGGTGAACAATTTTTTTTTCTAAAGTTATCAAACAAGATAAACAATAGTGTGGAAGTAATTACCATTTACTCACATTGATACAACATCCAAAATAGATTACAAGACTCAAAGGTTCCATGACATAGAGTTATGTAAGAATAGAACACAACTAAAACTAACATCAATAAAATATTCCATAACTTATAAATTACAATTACATGATATATCAATAAATACAATTCTCATGGATATCCATGGTATCCAATAAATTGACATCCACTGCACATGTCGAAGGGTATGTAGTAATAAATCTAACTATGATAATATAAATTCTAGATTAGGTATCACATGTGATACACTAATATAGGATTACAAATAATGAAGATAAGAAAGAAACATCAAGAAGAAGCAACAAAGGAAATCCATCTACAAAATCACCATCAAGCACTGGCACCAGGACGTCGAATCTCAAATGGTAAAAGAATCATTACCACCTGTCTGTGTAGAACCACAAAGGCCTACCCCACCATGCTGAGGAGATAACCACAAACCCCAATCGGATAACCAATACCAAACAAGGATAAAACCCTAAGCAGAAGGATCTTGAAAGAATTCTAACTCAAGATAAACATAACAAAGATAAAGGTACAACTCACTAAACCAGAGGCAACTGACACATGTAGAATAACCAAACCATGCATAGGAAAGTGTCATCATGTACGTCTAACCCTTGAGTTTTGTCCTGGTAATCTCTCTGGATCCCAGCATCCAAGTGACCGTACACAATATCAATGACCTCTCGTACTGACGAAGTCATCAACTATGCCAACTCATCCCTTAAAAGGGGGCTAGTCATCTTCTCAACTCCACCTTAGTCTGTACTAGCACTCAAGCATGGGTGAGGACTTATATCTTATTAGGTTCAATTAAATACCCCTTAATTATATTAGGTTATCACTTGATTACTGAAACTTTACAATAAGTGATCTTGGCAGCCACTTGTGGGCCCCGATGCTTATTGCAAGCCACCTCCTATTACATATCTAGGTAAACTACCCTAGGCTCATAGATCTCTCCTAGATCTAAGCAGGTATACAACTACATAACCTGATGAAGGGTGCTCCCCTTAATACCACAAACACATAACATAAATAGAGAAACAACAACAATAATATGCAAGAACAGAAAATTGGCTTCTTATTATCTCCACAAATGTGGAATTACAAACTTTCAGAATTACAATATGCAAAGCCGCATGGGCATTCCCTTACAATATTCTGTAAGACAGAGCCTCGAATCAATACCTAGATCTACTACCCAGAACTATTCTGAACTACCTAAGACAATAATACAGCTTTCCTTATATAGGCAATTTCCACCGCCCGAGAAGGTTCCAGAAATTTAGCCCTAAGGGCCGACCAAACTTAGAATTATTTTATTTTTCAATTTATTACATCAAAGTCGGCTCAAAATAACCTTTGAAACCCGAACAAAAATTTTGAAGAAAATTATTTTCTGCCATTTCAGGTGGCCCAACTTTCGAAGACCATAAGTCATCACCAGTTGACCCGATCGGCTATTATAACCCCGTTTCAGAAATACCACGAAGCGCTCTACAGGCTTGACCCGTGCAAGCGCCCATCACCCAAATTTTTGACTTCATTCGGGGCCTCTAAAGCCTTCAAAACTGAGTTCAAAGTTTCTGTACCCTGCTGCCAATATCAAAAATTTTCAATATCTTCCAATATACACTTGATCTGGCAATGAAACTTTACTGGCATACTTATATGACCAAAATGAACCTCCAAGAAAGAAATCAGATCATTCTGACCACATACAAAAATTACCAAAAATAGTAACTTTCCATAAATAGCAGCTCTGCACAAAATAGCCATTATTGAATATAAAAATAGAAATATTTTTTTGGGTGATGCAAGATTGCTCTTACACCTAAGATGCTCCTGCATCAGACACCCAGGGTAATTTGAGAAGTGACCCTGTCACGACTCAGGTGTACAGAGGAAAACCAAGACGGCTAACCTCCTCCTTTGTCAGCCATGATGAATCTTCAACAGGTCATCCTTTCCACTTGACCAGATATTCTTCATATGTCCTGTTCCTTGTGCTTCTGCCAACATGACTGTCCAATATATCTTCGATCTCCTTAGTGTCTAAACTAGTTGCTGGAATACTCCACTGTGCTGTTGTGATCTCATCTTCAACACCTCCTTCATGATACTCTATCAGATCTGAAATGTTAAACACTGGTGAAATATTTAGCTCAGTAGGCAATTCTACCTCATATGTGTTTCCTGAATCATGTTTCTTCAGTATCCTACATGGTCCAAACTTCATTTTCAGCTTGTTATATGTACCAACTGGAAACCCCTCCTTCCGCAAATGAACCATGACTTCATCACCAACTTGAAATTCCTTATACCTCCTTTTCTCATCTGCCTTAGCCTTATACTGTGCGTTCATCCTGGTAATATGCTTCCTCACCTCCTCATGGATGTTCTTCAAATGTTCTGCAAAATCCTCAGCTTCAGCACTACTTATTTTTCCTTTATATATCTTCCTCAATTTAGATGCATTTCTTGGACTACTTCCATATATAATCTGGAATGGTGATTTACCAGTGCTCCTATTGATAGAATTATTGTATGCAAATTCTGCCTATGGTAAAATCAAATCCCATCCTGCTGGCTTATATCCAACCAAACATCTCAGCAAATTTCTTAAACTTCTATTCACCACCTCTGTCTGTCCATCGGTCTGTGGATGATGTGATGAACTGAACTTCAAATTTGTCTTCAACTTCTTCCACAATGTTCGCCAAAAATATCCAACAAACTTAGTATCTCGATCTGAAACTATGGTCTTTGGCAAACCATGTAGTCTCACCACTTCTTGGAAAAACAATCCTGCTACATGAACAACATCATTAGTCTTCTTGCAGGGAATGAAATGTGCCATCTTCAAAAATCTGTCAACTACTACAAAAATTGAATCATGTCCCCACTGTGTCCTCGGTAAACCAAGAACAAAGTCCATACTAATATCCTCCCAAAGCTTCTCTGGTACAGGTAATGGCTGATACATCCCTGTATTTTGCTTCACTCCTTTCGCCATCTGACATACTCTGCAACTCTGTACAAACTTCTTCACATCTTGCTGCAATTGTGGCCAATAATAATTCTCACCAACCAAAGCAAGGGTTTTATCACGACCAAAATATCCAGCCAATCCTCCGCTATGCTTCTCCTTGATGAGATTCTCCCTCATAGAACTTCGTGGAATGCACAACTGACTCCCTCTGAATAGCATATCATCCTGGATGATGAAATCCAACCATTTCATCCTGTCTAGAGTAACAGGTTCTGTACAAGCTTTCCAAGCTTCACCAAAATCAGGATCCTCTGGATATAAATTCTTGAGTTCCTTGAACCCAATCGCTTCAATCTGCATTTCTATCATCAATAGTTGCCTTCTGCTAAGAGCATCTGCAACCCTATTAGACTTTCCACTCCTATGTTTCAAAACAAATGTATAACTCTGCAAAAACTCAACCCATTTCAAATGTCTTTGATTCAATTTTCCTTGACTATTCAAATATTGTAAAACTTGATGATCAGTATACAAAACAAACTCCTTAGGAAGTAGATAATGTCTCCACTTCTTTAATGCCTGAACTATAGCATAAAATTCCTAATCATAAACATAACACTTCTTCTTGGCATCATTTAACTTCTCACTGAAATACGCAACAGGTTTACCTTCTTGGCTCATAACAGCTCCTATTGCAGTACCACTAGCATCACAATCTACTTGAAACACCTTATTAAAATTTGGAAGTGCTAAAATAGGTTGTTCTGTAACTTTTTGTTTCAATAATTGAAAACTCTTTTCTGCCCCTTTAGTCCACTTAAACTCTTTTCTATCCCCTCTCATTGTCTCAGTCAAGGGACCACAAATACTACTAAATTTTTTGATAAACTTTCTGTAAAAACTAGCTAGACCATGAAAAGATCTTACCTCAGTAGCACTCCTTGGAGTAGGCCATTCAAGGGTAGCTTGTACCTTCTCTGGGTCCATTTTTAGACCTTCTGTTGAAACTACAAATCCCAAATACACTAACTCTTTCTTCACAAAACTGCACTTCTTCAAATTAATCAATAATTTCTCATCTCTCAACTTCTCAAACACCATACGAATATGCATCATATGTTCCTCCAATGTCTTGTTAAAAATCAAAATATCATCTAAGTAAACAATGACAAACTTACCCAAAAATTCTTTCAGAACCCCATTCATAAGTTGCATGAAAGTGCTCGGTGCATTGGTTAGCCCAAAAGGTATGACTAACCACTCATATAGTCCTTCCTTTGTTTTGAAGGCAGTCTTCCATTCATCTCCTTCTCTGATCCGAATCTGGTGATATCCACTCTTCAGATCTATCTTTGAGAAATACACAGCCCCACTCAAACAGTCCATAATATCATCCATTCGTGGCAATGGAAACCTATACTTGATTGTGATCTTGTTTATTGCTTTGGAATCTATACACATCCTCCACTCTTCATTCTTCTTTGGTGCTAATACCGCTGGTACAACACAGGGACTCAGACTCTCTCGAATCAACCCCTTCTGTAACAACTCATGTACTTGTCTGTTCAACTCTTCACTTTCTACTGGTGTCATTCTGTGTGCTGCCTTATTTGGAAAACTCACTCCTGAGATCAAGTCCATCTGATGACTGATCTTCCTGACTGGTGGTAATCCATCAGGCACGTTATCGGATACAATATCCTGAAACTCATTCAACAAATCTACAACTTCTATAGGAACATCTTCTACTTCCTCTTTACCAGCTTTTGGAATTAAAGAAAAACATACATGCTCATGCCTCATACCATCTAGGAAATTTTTTCCATCAAAAAAAGTTATCCTTGCATTACCACATACCCTTTCTTCAGTCTCCTTCAATGGTTTTAGCTTATGTCGCACTCCATCCTTTGTCAGGGAATAGGTATTCGCACGACCATCATGTACAGCACATCTGTCAAACTACCATGGTCTACCCAACAACATATGACATGCATCCATAGATATGATATCACACAATACCTCATCTTGGTATCCGCCAATCTTGAACTTCACCAAGCATTGTTCATTGACCATGACCTTGTGGTCATCCTGTACCCAGGCAATCCGATATGGATGTGGGTGTTTCTATCTCTTGAGCTTCAACTTTGTTACCATCTCTTCTGACACAAAATTGTCAGTGCTTCCACTATCAATAATCACATCACAACATTTACCTTCACACTTGCACCTAGTGCGAAACAGGCTCCTCCTTTGCTTAGGTTCATTCTCACCACTCAACAGGACTCTTCTATTAATCAACGTTTCTCCTCTTTCAGCATCTTCAGAATTTGATGATCTAGCATCTTCATTTACATGTGCAACTCTGGCCTGGCCTTCATTTCTCCTATCTATTCTGCCTTGGCGCTGAGGACATTCAAATGCCCTATGACCTTCTTCTCCACAGTAAAAACATGTTCCACGGAAGCCACCTCTTCCAGATCCTTGTCCTCTTCTTCTTCCTCTCTGATCTCTATTATTCTGATTCTGGAAGTGATTGTAATTATTTCCTCGCTGATTCTGACTGCTACTGGCCTCATCCTTCTTTTTCGGATCTTCATTTCGGCCACCATATGACCGTCCACTAGATCGTCCACCGTGACCTCTTCCATTTTGTCTGCTCTCAAACTTCTTGTTTAGCTTTTCCTCTACTTTTAGGGCAAACTGATATGCCTCTTTAATACTGTTCATTCAAACTAGATTCAGCTCCTCCTGAATGCTTGGCTTTAACCCATTAAGGTATCGGACAACTTTCTCCTTATCAGCTTCTGCATGGCCTGTTCTAATGAGAAGTCGATAGAACTCATCTGTATACTCCTGAACAGATCTTCCTACTTGCTTCAAACTCTGCATTTTCTTCAGTAGGTCAAGCTCATAATCAACAGGAATGAACTGTCACTTCAATTTATCCACCATCCGATCCCATCTTGTGATTTTATCTTTCCCTCTTCTATTTCGCTCCAATTGAATTTCTTGCCACCAGATCTTCGCATGACCTTTCAGTCTGGCCTTCGCAAATTTGACCCTATCAGGATCCTCAACATCTTCGTACTCAAAATATTCCTCACATTCATTGATTCAGTCGATCAATTCCTCTGGGTTAAGATTTCCAGAAAATGTAGGAACCTCAATCTTTGGTCTTTTCCCAATCTTGGAAATTGCTCGAAAAAGTCTTTCTTCCTCTTGGTTCACAATTTCAGCTTCTCCTTCTTGATATTCTTCTTCGGCTTCATCCTCGCTTTTGTCTCTGACATTAAGATTCATTCCTCTACAAATCTCTTCTTGCAATACTCGCACTTATCTCTGCAGCTCTCTAACATCAGGTGTCACAGCACCAGCTCTTCCGCCATGTTCTCTTCGTGGAGGTATTTTCGCGATGCGCGCTAAAACCCTAACCACGGTCCTAGTGCAAACTGTCTCACAGTCGGCGATCTGTTTACACACTCAAGCACTCCCGCTCTGATACCACTTGATGAAGGGTGCTCCCCTTAATACCACAAACACATAACATAAATAGAAAAACAACAACAATAATATGCAAGAACAGAAAATTGGCTTCTTATTATCTCCACAAATGTGGAATTACAAACTTTCAGAATTACAATATGCAAAGCCGCATGGGCATTCCCTTACAATATTATGTAGGACAAAGCCTCGAATCAATATCCAGATCTACTACCCAGAACTATTCTGAACTGTCTAAGACAATATTACAGCCTTCCTTATATAGGCAATTTCCACCGCCCGAGAAGGTTCCAGAAATTTAGCCCTAAGGGCCGACCAAACTTAAAATTATTTTATTTTTCAATTTATTACATCAAAGTCAGCTCAAAATAACCTTTGAAACCCGAACAAAAATTTTGAAGAAAATTATTTTCTGCCATTTCAGGTGGCCCAACTTCCGAAGACCATAAGTCATCACCAGTTGACCCGATCGGCTATTATAACCTCATTTCAGAAATTCCACGAAGCGCTCTACAGGCTTGACCCACGCAAGCACCCATCACCCAAATTTTTGACCTCATCCGGGGCCTCTAAAGCCTTCAAAACTAAGTTCAAAGTTTCTGTACCCTGCTGCCAATACCGAAAATCCTCAATATCTTCCAATATACACTTGATCTGGCAATGAAACTTTACTGGCAGACTTATATGACCAAAATGAACCTCCAAGAAAGAAATCAGATCATTCTGACCACATACGAAAATTACCAAAAATAGTAACTTTCCATAAATAGCAACTCTGCACAAAATAGCCCTTATTGAATATAAAAATAGAAATATTTTTTTGGGTGATGCAAGATTGCTCTTACACCTAGGATGCTCCTGCATCATAACCTCATATCCATTTTCACACAAAAGAACTAGATATGGTTATAGAGATACCACAAACAGAATACAATATATCATGAGCCCAATGGTCAAACAAGAGTGATAATCAGATAGAGTACACACACACCAAACATAACTGATAACATGAACATCTGACTCAAATCCTAGCCTCTGTATTCCCCTAGGTCATCTAGAACCCAACAACCCATAATGTAAAAGAGAACACGAAGAATACACGTTCACACTAATTGAACTGAGGTAAAGATCATAATCAAATATGTTCCATAATTATCACAACTTAATTCAAAAACAAGGTCTACTAGGAAATTATGAAATCAATCATTTCAAATAATAGTATAAGTGAAATGAATTCCCTACAAAATACCTAAGTTTCCAACATAATGAAAACGCCCAATATTAGTATAAAATTAAACACTTGTTAAGTTATTTTTCCAATATGATTCATAATTAGATATATCATATTCCGCAAATATATGTACCCCATCTAACTTAACCAACTATCAACATGATCAATATACAATTACTAAATCATTTAGTTCTAATCAAATTTTAGATTTATATAAAAATCTAAATTATGAGTTTTCAATTCAAATAACTAAAATTAATAATCTATTTTACTAAGATAAATAGTAAAAATGATTATTTCTAAACTACACCATAGAATAAAATAAATTAAAATACAAACTTTATTTGCAAATTAATCAAACTATGACTACATATAAAACAAATTTTATATTAATAAATTTGCAAAAATCTATATTATTAAAAGAAAATAATTTAATAAACTTAACATATATATGAAAAAGATTTAACTAAAAAAAATAAATATTAAATAAAATTAATAACACTTAACAAATTTAAATTATGATAAATAATAAACAAAACAAAAAATAAATAAATTAAATTAGATAAAATTACAAAATAAAAATGAATTGGGGGGGGGGGGGGGGGGGGGGGGGGGGCTGGGCCCCACACCCCGCAGGCCCCTTACCGGCAGCCACCCTGGCACCGTCGGCATAGGGAACCTGCCGTGCGAGCCCCTTTTTGGGGTTGCCGATGGCAGGCCCTGCCTCGAGCAGGTCGTCGGCAGGCCTGTGCTACCGTGGAGTGGGGAGGTGGTGGCCCCCACTCCAATCACTTTATCAAAAACAATTTTAACATAATATTTTTAAACTTAAAACTTTTAGATATTTTTTTTTTAAAATAAAAACTTTTCAAATAGTTAAATCATGCAAATAGCATTTTTACAATGCAATTTTTTTACAACTATAGTTATAAAGATATATCAATTAGCAATTTTTTTTAAAAATGAATTTAATATTTTTGAAAATGGAAAATTACCAGGACTGTGTAATTTTTCCAGAAAAGGAAAAAAGACAATTTTGCTTGCTGCACATGAATTTTTGTCATTTCCTTAACTTGTCTTTTCCTCCATTTTCTTTTGCAAATACATAACAAATTTACTAATGTATCTTTCTAACATATATAAGCAAATTTAATTTACTATGGTATATTTTTTTTTAAACTATCATTTTTTAACAGAGAATGAATTTTTCACCCAGATTGTATTTTTTTTTACCAAAATTGTTTTTCCTAAACAACCCATTTAATTAATTCAGTCATATTATAGAACTAACTATAGATAGATTAATTTTTCATTTTCTAGGTGCCCTAGGATGAATTTTCTCTCCAAATTTGGACAGCATAACCCTACTGTGCCAAGTTAATATAAAAATATGAAATAGCATTCTAATGAGTTTTCTAACCCTCAAATTTAAAGCATAAATAGAAAATAGATCTATATCTACAAATTGAAACAAACATAGAGAAATTGCAGAAAGAACTACTGATGAATTCACAAAAAAATTTTACAAATCCCTACCTCAATTCCAATGCTAAATACTGAATAAGAAGGCCTGTTGAATGCTGAAACCCTCAGATCTGACAACAGAAAAACTCCACCTGCAGCTCTGAATCACAGTGCATACAATCCCCAAATCCAAATGCAAACAACCTTTACCCAGAAATCCAAACACACACACAAATGTTCAAGAATATAAGGAAAGCACAAAAAACTCCAAAAGCTCTCTCTCTTCAAAAATCCCCCAACAACTTGATTTAATCAAAATGAATGCTAATTCCCCCTATTAGGGATTCAACTCCACTAAACATGCAAAACCCTATATGACTCACACAAAGAACTCCTAATCAAACTCTCCCACTTTGTTGAGAGAAAATACTAATTATTAATTAAAAATAAATCTAATTGTGCACAACTCAATAAAGCACATGTTAATAACAAAATCTATTATTAAATAAATTAAATACTTAATGCATCATGAATTCATGCAATTAGTTATTTAATTATTTAATTATACTCACAAACATAATAAAATCCAATTCTTAATAAAATACTCAATTAAATCCAAATAATCAATTATTTGATTTTAATTAAATTTCATCATAATAAACTTAGGACATAATCAATACTAATTCTCAATACTTAAATAATTAACTTTAATTTAATTTCCTCAATTAAATCCTAGAAACATATTTAATCATTAAATACAATTATGCACCTAACATTGATATTCACATAAAATAATCTAAATTAACATATTTCAACTATAATCAATAAATTAATAATCACCCACATAATCATAAATCAATTGAATCATGCACAATAAAAATCAAACACAATAAATCAAGCAAACACCGGAGAAGGGATCCACGAATTCATGCCAACCAGATGAATTCGGGTAGGGAAGTCAAATCGACACTTGTCCAATCCTAAGACAATTTGGCTTAGGTTAGGGTTTGGGTCTGTGTATTATCTCCCCTCTTTACCATTGAGATGAATGTTTGTGGGCACGCTCACTCCTACCAATTCAAGGAAGATGATGCCCTGTACCTGCAAACCTATCACCACAAGACGAAGCATGTACATACAATAATATATATCAAACAATGATAGGGTATGGTCGGTCGTGTAGATCTCGACTATGTGAGTAACTACGCCTCCGTCCTCTACCAAACAAACATGTCAAATAGATGCAAACACATAACAACCATACACATGCCAGTATGGGATCAGTACCATAAATCAATATAAAACATAAACATATCATGAAATGATATCATCATCTAAACTATGCAATAACCTGATACATATTTAATGAACATAAATCCATAATCTTCATTTATTAACATAATAATCGATCGAATCAAAAGTGACCTAAAAGAATTTGGTCAACCACTAAAACATAAAGAATCCTAAAAGTGAACTATGGGCGGGGTACTACACCATCCAAAGAAAAGTAGAAACAGAAGCCGAACCCAAAGCAAATATCAGATTCCTCTTCTCAGCACTCTACTGGCCCACCATCTTCTTCTAAGAAGGAGAAACAGAAGACTGAGAGACCTACATGTTCCTATTGTTAGAAGGGACCTCATGATGAGTCACATTGTTTTCATAAGAGATTTGATGGCTATGAGAAATAGATTGCAGATTTGCAAGCTCTTCTTCAGAAGAGCACTGCTTCCTCTCCATCCTCTTCTACCTCACAAGGGTCTGCTTTTCAATCTTCTTCCACATCTTTGACATCTAGATAAGATTTTGGATAGGGTCATGCATTACAGGCATCCATTGCATCCCCTTCATAGGTCCCTTGGATACTAGATTCAGGTGCTTCTCACCATATGGCATCTTCTCAAGGGGTCTTCTCTACTATTGAGGCTTCTCCCATTCCTCATATTCTCATGGGGAATAACATTATCCTGACAGTCTGCGGGAAAGGTTCAGTAGGCATTTAGGATGGCACATTCAATAATGTATTGTATGTTCCATCTATGTCTGTAAACCTTCTCTTGATTTATCAGATTACACACAGTGGATCAGGGAAGATAGTTGAGTTTATTTCAGATTCAGTCTTCATTCGGGATAGTGTGACAGGAGGCATTGTTACTACAGGGATAGTTGATCATTCCACATTCCACCCATCTCTACAAATTCTCACAATTTGGTCCATCATCTCCATTATCAGAGCACAACTCTCCTCTTTTGCGAGAGCCTCATGTGGTGCAGTCAAGTCACTTAAACTTTTGTATTGTTCCTGAGATCACTACTATGACTGCCACACCACATCCCGTTGAGGTCTTTTCTCTTCAGCAAGATTCTTCTTCAGCACTGCCTGACCCTCCAGCTCCATTCATCGAGCCACCAGGTGCACTTATTGAGGATTCTACAGAGGATGTTCATCTCCTCTTTCATGACAGTGTCAACACACCTATCACACCACCTACATTGGGATTCCCTTCAGGATCCTCATGTTTTCTCCTTTGAGCATCAGTTAGGCCTTCCAGTTTCACCTCTCATTCAGGGTTTTCCTTGTTCTGTGCCTTTATTTTTTCTGCATTGGAGTTGCATTGGTTCGATCATTTCCACAGGGGTTCCATCATTTTGGGGGGGCTTTGGTGTCTCATCCCTCTCTCATGGGGGGGCTTGTTGTACTTATGGTTTTGAGAGAGTCTCTTGAGCCATTTCTTTTTCTGCATTTTTCTCTCTTTTTGGAGTAGAATTTTTTTCCCACTGGGTTTTCTCTATTTCTTCATTTTATAGAGATTTGGTTTTGCTGGGTACCTCATCAGGCCATGTTGTCGGGACCCATTTTTTTGCTTTCTGCACTGTACTTTCATTTGCTTTCTTCTTGCATTGTTTGTAGCTGCATTGTTGCTCATCTTAACGGGGGGTGTTAGAGTAAAGTATTAATTTTATTAATTAACTTTACTCCCTTCTTAAGATGTCAACTCTTTTACTTTAGTTGTTTATATTTAAACACACACGCACGAGTTGTTTTAAACTCATGCACTAGTTGTTTTAAATATAAACTTGCATGCATTAGTCTTGTGATAATTTAACTAATTATTACATGCACTAGGGTTTACCTTTCAAGGCTTTTGATCTCCTTTATAAGGATGATCCATTGTACATTTAATTCATTCATTAATTGAGGATATTTTCTTCTTCATATTTTTGAGTCAAACCCCTGCCCTCTTCTTGTCTCTACTTTCTTCTAACAGGTTTTTCTATGCAGGTGATCTTCGGATTTTGTGGATTTGTATTGCTCAAATCCTACATGGTATTAGAGCCTAATCTGCTACAGCTTGTTCGCATTTGAAGGATTCAAATTAGGGCCTTTTTTTTGTTTTTTTATTGAAATTAGGGGGTCTCTAAATTTTGATGCACTTTGAGCTCAAACGGACCTCACCGTTGAGCTCACAGCACCCAAAAACCCCTATTTTGATATAGGCACGTCTAATTTGGACAACTTTGCATTTTGGAGCTTTTTTTATATACCATAAGCTTGACACACTTCACGAGGTGGAAATTGTACAGATTTGCATGCTTCCCGAGGCAAAAATTTTGATGTCTGTCTCACAAATCAAGACAAAATAAAAAATAAAAAAATGGCATGCAAATCGAGGCAAAAATCTGAAATCTTGTCACGGCCGTCAAATTTAAGCCCGTCATTTGATGATGTCAACATGCGTCATCCTCATTTACACCATTTTTGGGCTCTCTAGCGTACCAGTTGGTATTTTACTCATAACTTGAGTATACGGTGTCGAAATCGGGCAAACGAGATATTGTCGGAAAGCTAGTTTCGAGCCCGACACTCTCATGGTGGTTAATCTAGTGTTTTTTTGTCATCTAGCTTGCATTTTTTCTATCAAAGTCAGATTCTCTTTCTTGCATTCCGGGGGGGCTAATTTGCTCAAATTAGCTCCATTTTTTGATCTGGAAGAATCATCAGAAAGCTCTTCTCGAGCACCATCCAGATTTCTACCTATTTTCATCAAAAAAATTTCAAGGTACACAAGATTCAGATTTGAATCTTTTTTTCTCTTCTCTTGATAAAGCATATCATTCTAGGCTTAGGGGTTCGATATTTGAATTGTGGGGGGGGGGGGGGTGTTATTTTCTTGTTTCTATCAATTAAACCAAATATTTATCAAAACAAAAACCCCTTCTAAAAAATATGGCCAAGACCTCTTCTTGTCTAGAAATTCTTACCCCACATAATTATCACACATGGAAAACTCTAACTACACGTCTTCTCCATTCAAAAGGGCTCTGGTCTTGTCTAGATGTAGTGCAACTAGTATTACAGAGGCCCTTTGAGATCATGCAACATCGAAACAAGATGGATGAGGCTATAGGGTTGATTGCTTTACAGGTATCAGACAACTTATAGTTTCATCTTGATGGGTGCACTACTCCTCAATAGATGTGGGATAAATTTGAGACATTATTCAGTACCATCAATGAGTTTAGAGCACTTTAGATTGAGGCAGAGCTTACATCTCTTGTACCTGATTCTTTTCCCTCTATTAAGGACTTTCTGATGAAGTTCAAATAACAAAGATCTTTGTTACATAGATGTGGAAAGTGAAAGACTGATATAAAATGCATTTATCTGATTCTATCTAAGCTTCAGGGAAACTTTCAGATCTTCTCTTCTACCTTTCCTTCTACCATGGATGCTTTGGGACCTACATTCACCATGCCCACTTTTGAGGTGTTCTATGATCGTTTGACTAGAGAGCAGGCCAAGCTTACTCAGTTGGACTCTCTAACAGGATCAAAGAACCAAGCATTGGTTGCCCAACCATCCAAAGAAAAGTAGAAGTAGAAGCCAAAGCAGATATCAGATTCCTCTTCTCAGCACTCTACTGGCCCACCATCTTCTTCTAAGAAGGAGAAATAGAAGACTGAGATACCTACATGTTCCTATTGTCAGAAGGGACCTCATGATGAGTCACATTGTTTTCAGAAGAGATTTGATGGCTATGAGAAATAGATTGCAGATTTGCAAGCTCTTCTTTAGAAGAGCATTGTTTCCTCTCCATCCTCTTCTACCTCAAAGGGGTCTGCTTTTCAATCTTCTTCCACATCTTCGACATCTAGATAGGATTTTGGATAGGGTCATGCATTACAGGCATCCATTGCATCCCCTTTACAGGTCCCTTGGATACTGGATTCAGGTGCTTCTCACCATATGGCATCTTCTCAAGGGGTCTTCTCTACTGTTGAGGCTTCTCCCATTCCTCATATTCTCATGGGGAATAACACTATCCTGACAGTCTACGGGAAAGGTTCAGTAGGCATTTAGGATGGCACATTCAATGATGTATTATATGTTTCATCTCTGTCTATAAACCTTCTCTTGATTTATCAGATTACACACAGTGGATCAGGGAAGATAGTTGAGTTCACTGTAGATTCAATCTTCATTTGTGATAGTGCGACAAGAGGCATTGTTGCTATAGGGACAGTTGATCATTGCACCTATCTCTACACCTTCTCACACTTTGGTCCACCATCTCCATTATTGGAGCACAACTCTCCTCTTCCGCGAGAGCCTCATGTGGTGCAGTCAGGTTGCTTGAACTTTTGTATTGTTCCTGAGATCACTGCTATGACTACCACACCACATCTTGTTGAGGTATTTTCTCTTCAGCAAGATTCTTCTTCAGCACTGCCTGACCCTCCAACTCCATTCATCAAGCCACCAGGTGCACTTGTTGAGGATTCTACAGAGGATGTTCATCTCCTCTTTCATGACATTGTCAGCACACCTGTCACACCACCTACATTGGGATTCCCTTTCAGGACCCTCATGTTTTCTCATTTAAGCATCAATTAGGCCTTCTAGTTTCACCTCTCATTTAGGGGTTTCCTTGTTCTATGCCTTTGTTTTTTCCGCATTGGAGTTGCATTGGTTCGATCATTTCCACAGGGGTTCCATCATTCTGGGGGGGCTTTGGTGTCTCATCCCTCTCTCATGGGGGGGTTGGTTGTACTTATGGTTTTGAGAGAGTCTCTTGAGCCATTTCTTTTTCTGCATTTTTCTCTCTTTTTGGAGTAGGGTTTTTTTCCCACTGGGTTTTCTCTATTTCTCTATTTTATAGAGATTTGGTTGTGCTAGGTACCTCATCAGGCCATGTTGTTGGGACCCATTTTTTTGCTTTTTGCACTATAGTTTCATTTGCTTTCTTCTTGCATTGTTTGTAGCTGCATTGTTTCTCATCTTAAGGGGGGTTGTTAGAGTAAAGTATTAATTTTATTAATTAACTTTACTCCCTTCTTAAGATGTCAACTCTTTTTTTTTATTTGTTTATATTTAAACACACATGCACGAGTTGTTTTAAACTCATGCACTAGTTGTTTTAAATATAAACTTGCATGCATTAGTCTTGTAATAATTTAACTAATTATTACATGCACTAGGATTTTCCTTTCAAGGCTTTTGATCTCCTTTATAAGGATGATCCATTGTACATTTAATTCATTCATTAATTGAGGATATTTTCTTCTTCATATTTTTGAGTCAAACCCCTACCCTCTTCTTGTCTCTACTTCCTTGTAATAGGTTTTTGTATGTAGGTGATCTTTGAGTTTTGTGGATTTGTATTGCTCAAATCCTACATATATATATATATGTATATATATTTTTGATTTACTCCTTAGCGGGTTAAGGTCTATTAATAGAAGAAGACTTGAACTTTTAACCAAGCCCTTGGAATCTATAGACTAGGATAGTTAACTTAGCTATGGATATGGATCTTTCCCAAGGATTTTTAAGATACTTATTGAAATTTGAATAGTCATAATCTGAATACATTAGCATAGCTCAAACTAGATATCTATTAATAAATTCTTGATAAATTGATTATGATTGGGAACTAAACCCTTAGGTTAGGAAAGTTAATGGATGCATTTTGACTTTTCTAGATATTGGATTTTGAATTATACCCTCCTGCTTCCATCCAGTAACTAGTGTTATATTATCACCGATTGGGGATTCGAATGAATTTTATAGAAATAGGTAAATAAATTTTATAGAATTTCATTGAGCAATTTGGTATTCTATTTTTAGGATAATTCATACGGCTTTAGAATATCTATATCACCCTATTGTTCTTAAAATCAAAGAGCTGAATCATGCATAATTTATAATCTTTCCATGTTCTGTAACTATCCTCTTATATTTATAGGTCCCTGGTAAGAATAAACTGATAGACTGTCCTTAATTTCCAAACCAAGGATTTTAGTAGTCTCATGAACCATGGTATTTCTCTAGAAGCTTAGCTAGAATTACTAACCGATATTAGCATTCAAGATTACTTCTATTAACAAAGTTTCTCCATGGGGTAATCTTGAGGCTGTCTTTAATTTTGTAATGATTAGGGATGAATGGAGCCAATTGGACCATCAGTCACATGACATGTGAGTTTTGTGCTTTAATCATCAATTTAGAAGCTCTTCAACTAATTAGGATACTTTTCTCTCTTGTTCCCAGGCAAATTGATAATGATTAGAGACCCTCCCATGTTCTTCAAAAAAAATTAGGACTCTTAGAAAACACTATGATTAGGAATTAACAAAGCTTATCGGGTCGGTTATCACAAGCTACACATGGAAAGATTGTAACATTTAAAGGACACACACTCTAAGTGAGGGATTAAGGCTATATGAACATGTGGTAAAAAATGCTTAAAATTAATTATAATTAAAACAAGCATGAGTAAACTAGAAGCTTCAACTACAAGAAAAGGAAAAGGATATAGATGTAGCATAGTGCGGCCATAATGAGTTCTCATGCCTAGAAGTGCATAAATCTGGGACTATAAATCTCCTTCTATTCGATTTGAAGTGTAGAACTACATCTTAAATCAGATCTTATTGCATAAGGATTAGGTGTCACCCAACGATGGAGTCAAGACTGATAACATTTGCATCCTCAGGTAGCAGAGTGATGGCATTCAAAGGAGGCATCACACCAGAGAGATGGAACCAAGTTTTGAACCCTCTCACAAAGTCCACAAGAAGAGCTTTAGTAAGAGACATTGGTGATCACTACTTTGATAATGATTTCACCTTTAGGACTAATGGAAACATCATAGGTCAATTTATTGCCATTTTAGTACTGGCAGGAAAAAAGAAAGAAGATGTATTGAAGGTGGCACAGATTCTCTTCATGGAAGATCTTCTTGGAGTAATAGATAAAATGATATGGGGAATAGACAACCACATCACCATCCCCTTCCCTGAGATAACTATGAAAATGAAGACTTCAATACTACTAGGAATTCCCCATTCCCAATGCACTCCCATCATCACATTCAAAGATGAGAATAAGTTCGACCTTCACTGGCAAGAGATGGAAAGAAACCTGGAATTTTTATACAAAGATCTCTTGTAGGAAGACATGAATGTAGAGTGGATGCTCGATTATTGGAGGAAGGAAGGATTCATTATCCCGATGGAATTGGACAAAGTGAAAATAGAGAACCTCCACATAATGGTGCCTGAAGTCACCAGATGCACCCGACATTCAAAAAAAGCCTCTTTTGAAGATGAGCACATTGTGGTCATGAAGAAAGGGGATAACATTTGGGAGTGCAAAATGATTGAGAAGTGAGAAGTTGAAGAAAAAGAGTGACAAATCTGTTGGTACTAAGGTTTCCTTTTTGTCTTAAATCAGTTATATATAAAATATAGCAAGAGGGTTATAGATTAGTAGCCTTACTATCAAATCTGTATAAAACTTTCAGTTGTACATGACAGCTTCTAAGGGTTTGGTGATGGACAAAAAAATGTGACTAAAGTGATGTTAATACTAAATACTAGTTAATTACAACAATCTATCCATCTGTAGAAATAGGACTTTTTTATTGTATCATAGCTAATACTCTATAATTTCTTAATTTCTGATAGTTTATATGGATTGCTAGTTCTAGAAGTGAAAGATAAGGAATTCTTCAGGAGATTTAAATATGTAAAAGTTTATTTTTAAATATCTCTGGTCACTATGAAGGATTACAATCCAAATGGAAAAACTAGTATGACTCTCTTACAACCCTCTCAGCATGAGTACTTGAGGAACCATCATATTTTTTCTATTATTGAAAGAACAGAAGCTCTAGCCTTAGGCCTTACGACGGCTTCCAATCTAGATTCCTTGTCATTAAAACCGCAAAAGAAGGATTTTTCAAGCTTGTGATATTCTTCATCTCTACTCAAATAAGATTAGAACAATTGTAAATACTAAAATAGATACATTCATATTTAAAGTTAAAGTATACTACTTCAAACTATTATCTTCACTTGATTCACTCTCCTTTGTTTCCTATTATAAAACTAACTTAACCTTTGAAGAGATAACTCTGGGAAGTCTATCATCACTCATAGCTCAAATAGTGTTATTTATGTTTCAACTAGGTTTTGGCCTTCAAAATCTAGGACAATATTCTCAAAACTGTCCTTTGTGAGCATTAGGTATCCAAGAATGTAACCTCACACTAGGAGCACAAAGTAGACGGTCTCATTCTCTCAAGTCAGGATCTTACAGATTGATCTTGAGAACTAAGATAAGCTATTATGCCCAGATGCTGGGTAAACCTCTCTCCTTCCAACCCTCAAAGCCAACACTAATTTTGCCCTTTTTTTTTCTATAGGTTAAGGCTAAACAATCCTTCGTAGACTTGTTCTAGTAACTATTTCTTCATTGGCAAAGGCTAAACAATCCTTCATGGATTTTTTTCAACTTATCAACACTCTAAAGATTAGAACATCAATTTCCTAAGGTAATTCTATTTTCCCTTTTTGGTTTGTTTTCCTACAAATAGATAGAATGGTTACTCCATTTATAGGATTGCACTATTAAGCTAGATACAATTCTCCCTTCATTTTTTAGTATCCTTTACATACATACTCTACTCGGTTTAATTCAATTGTTGTATTCTCACAAATCAACCATATAGATTAGCATATTCCTTGTATCGAGTACCAGGCTGAATGACCAAGCTTCTTTAATTTCTGGTGTAAGATAGGTAGTGGAAGGAGGACACTAAATAACATATGCATTTTAGATAAGTCTAACATAGTGTCATCAAGCATCTTATGCACCCCTACCCAGAACTTTTCATAGATGGGCACATATATTGGTAAGTAATATCATAGAACAACATAAATAACTAAAACATAGTAATATCAGAGATATAAATATACACTAATACAAAATTGATATCACAATTTATATAGATGTATTCACTATAGGTTTTTATTTGGATCTTTTAGTCAGCTATAGTCAGTCAAATTTTAGCGGTTTGGACTCTAATTTTTATGAAATTAACCCAGGACAAATTTCTCTGCTATATCATTTTAGGTAAAACATTAAATAAAATATCAGTGAAGGGAAGCGCAAAATATTTAGGTAAAATCATTCTTAGATGACAAAAGAGGTAACAAAGAGTTTTTTGTCGCTAATCAACCAACGTTTCCTCTTCACCTTCAGTAAGCGTCACCAAGGCACTTGCTATATATAGGTGAGGTTCTTCCATCCACCATAGCATCTCCTCAAGCAAATGGTGACGCCAATAAAAATGAGATGGCCTAACAAGAAAATGGCCTTTGAAGGGAAAATATCATTGAAAAGAATCAAGAAGATTCTACTGATTAAATGCAATATTATAGTAAGAGCAGTATCTATCATTCTAAGTGAGGAGTTCTTAGTAAACACTAAAAGACATAGGGTCAACTCAGATATACCGACTATGTTTATAGCCTCAGCCATACAGGTGGAAAGTGATATAAAAGCTATTGGAAATCTCTGCAGAAGAGTCTTCAAGAAAAAGTATCTAGTGGATTTGAACAAAGTGCTTAATAGTATACGAATGGATTTATCCATACCCAGACCCAAAGATTATAAAAGAAGAATCATGAACTGGGGCTATGTTTCTACATTTCCTATTCTAGAAATGGAAGATTGGGAAATATATCTAGCAGAAACCCCCTCCATAAGAAGGAACTTGGATTTCCTTCTGTATTTCACCCATGTTCGACCTCCTCCAGATGGGAACTGGATGACTGAGTTTATCACAGATGATGACATAAGGCTGAAATTGGTGAAGGAAGATAAAGCATCGATGACATCGTCAGAATCCTCAAACATATCCTAAATAAGTCATCCTAACATAAAGGACTTCAAAGGATCCTTCTTAGTACATGGCATATTATTTTTGGATATCCTTTGTATTCGTCCCTCCTTATTCAAGTTTGTCATTGTTCTTCCTACCATTTTTTTATACTGCAATAAAGATTTAGGCTGAACTTCAATAATGAAAGCAATCCCTAGCAGATCAAGCCTCCAATTAAGATGGAAACCACAAATCTGTAATTCCAAAAGATAGATCAATAAAAATAAATGCTTTAAACATGGATGTGTTTATGCCCTCCAGACATTAAGCAAACATATCTAGGCATACTTAAGATGATATATTCCTAATTCAAATCTATGATAGCTATAAAAAGATTAGTCAGTAATGGCTCAAGGTTAGCTATAGAATCAATTGGTGATAGTAACTATAGAGAATAAAATAAAGTTAGACTGTGGATGTCCAATGTAAATCTCTTATCTAGGCTAACCCTATTCTTTAAAGCTAAATGGCTCACCCAACAGAGGTTTTCTATTATAAGGTAGATAGCTGTAACTTATTTCATTTTTATATTAAGATCATAGATGACCGAACATGATAACAAAGGATGTTAAAGGGAATTAAATTATACCATCAGAGGTATTAAAAAACAACAATCTAAATTAGTTTTGGAGTATAAAAGATTGAATATCCCTAGCTACTTACACAAGAATTTATCTTTTCTACCTTTCCTATTTACTGTATGCAAAATCATTATCTGCACTGAGTTGTTTTATGTCAAAACACCACTTGGTGTTTATAAATTTATCATCTCGAAGCAATTATAAGCTAACTATTGATATTTTTAGAATAGATCTAGAAGACATTTTGTTCTTTACTTTATCATTGAGTAGGGATGTTTGACATTAGAGTTAAGTGCTTTATTAAGGGGTGTTAATAGATTTGTTTCCCCACATTTTAAAATTAGATTCCTCTGTTTAGGCGAGTGTCTGATAGGTCCAGATAGTGTTTAAGAAGTTCAGTATTTTAAGGAATCTGAACACACCTGTAGCCTTTTAAGATAGATAGGCTCAATTTAAAGAATCTTTGTAGAGACAGCTGGTAGGAATGGTTTCAGGAATCCAACCCCTAGAGACATAAGAGTGCGGATTGTTTTCAGGATTGTTTTCAAAGTATTTTAAAAAAAAATATGGCAATTCTTTATCAGTAAACTCAAATCTTTTGGTTACTCAATATATTAAGTAGCCCAGTGTATAAGAGAATCTGGTTACATTTGTAGCTTTTTAGGTAGTTTTGCAATGGATGGTTTCTTATTTCTATCTTCAGCATCAATACCGTAGATAATCTATTTCTATAATGAAGTTTGTCTTTTGAATGCCTGCTTCAAATAAAATTTCCTCAGCAATCAGTTATCTTGAAGTTGAAACATAGGTGTATATGCATCAACTTCAGGTAAGTGATTACCAAGAAGATCTTATGTTTCATCCCAGACTGGTAATTCCTCTAGGCAGCTTTTCAGATCTCTTGTAGTTTCTTCTAGGAAAGTTTAGAGTTCTGGGAGTACTACCTTGTTATCACAAATCTTTTAGCCAACATTTATATATGTGTGTGTTATTTCCGGTATTTTTTATCCTAAAGTCAATCTATGGAGAGATTATAATGACACTTTTTTGGTTCTATGATCAAGTTACTCTTAGTTAGCCTCGTAATTAAGCCTAGACAGTATGGATAAGGACAATGCTTTTGTATTTATAATGGTCTTTCGATAAGTTTTATTTTGGATTAAATCATTTTTTACAAGTATGTTTAACCCTAATGATTCTTTCCTTCTTGAGTACAGGACAAGAATTATTTAAAAATTGGTATCTACAATAATGAACCTTTCATATATATGTAAGTGCGATGTTAATCTTTTTAGATATAGCTCAGGTTTAAGATTAGCTAGATTAACTAGACTCAGAGCTTGTTCATTGTTGGATGGGGAAGGTATAGGTACTTCTTTCAAGCAAATTAATCTAAATCTCAGGCTCTTCTCAATGAATTTTTATTTTCAGGTGCTTGCAAAACTTAGTTTTAGTAAAATACGCTAACAAGGATCTTAGTCAAAGTGAAGCTTTTTTAGGAAGGAGGGATCACAAGGCACACTGAGGGGCTATCATTCATAAGGAACTAAGTGTGACATCAATGGTAAGGAATTGAACATAAACAAAAATGCAAAACCTAGAAGGAAGGTACTCCAATCCCACCGAAGGACGAAGCGATACACAGTTCGTAACTCACTTTCAGAAATGATTCACTTAAGATGATAATGAAAATTTTAATATATACAACTCTCATGAATATGTTATGGGAGGGTATGCCCTCCTAAAATTATAATGTATTAGAATTCGGACTACGGTCCCAGGCAAGGCTGGAGGGTTTCTCAACCCTGCTCTTCCCTACCAGCGCCTGCACTGAGTGAGGCTTATGTGTACATCTGTTTATATGCTTAATAAAATTTTGGCCTCAGCCTTTTACCATAATTTTTTTTAAAAAAAAAATTAACTAATAAATAATATTTAATTAATTAAGATAAAAAATAGTAATAATATCACACACAAGGGATGGAACAATTTTAAGTGTACAAGTGTGAAGTGTAATAATGACTTCAATTAAAAAAAACTCTAAACTAATAAAATCAGCATCATAAATCAAAAAGAAAATAAATAAATTGAATATTTTAGAAATTGAGTAAAATAATAAATGTATTTAATTATAAATTTGTAATAGATGAAAGCATGTGATTTATCAAAAATGCAAAAATATTAAAAGATTAAATGAATGGTTTTGGAATTGAAGAATATTTTATATACCACTTTGGTCACTTTAATGATTATGGAAAATGACCATGTTGGTGTGAAAGGGGTATTGTACCTAGTAAGTTCAATGTCTAAGACCTAAACACACATGTTATTTAAGTTTACTTAGGGAACACATAGGAAACTTTCCACTTTTAGTAGATAGTTATCACATTGTCACTTTTCTGCCTTAGGTGGATGATAATTTATCACTTTCTATCTCGTCATAAGATTAAGACACATTTCATAATCCTTTTCCATCCTATGTTCACCTTAGATTATATAACTAAGGGGTCCCCATCACAACATCATCTCATATCATTGTATCATTTTCATCCTTAATAGAATATCATTTTCTCTCATTGTTGATCTCTCTTGTGTTTTGATGGAGTGTCTTGATCTTGGGCGGCTCTAATGTTCAACCAAACTTGCATGGTATAGAGAATTCTATACCAAACTCTAAATGGAATCTATAATTATTGGATTGCTTTGTGTTAGTCTTATTTAAGAGATCTAGATTGCAAATGTTGGTACATTTTGGGGTTTTTTTCATGGTTGTTTATTGCAAGTAAAAGCTAGAGCTTGCTAATGTGAGCTCACCATTGTGTTCAAAAGGTTTAGTAAAGTCGAATTTTATTTTTTTGATTCAAAATAAAAAACTAGAGGCTAGATCTATGAGGGTTTGAAGATGGGAGGTGGTTGCCAAATCTGGGAGGTGCCTACCATTTCTAAGTATTCTAGGCCAAAATTGACCCCTTCATCATGTTTAGAAGGCCCAATTCATTAAAATTGGAGCAAGTCATCTAAAGCCCTGATAAAAATTTCCCCTTCACTTTTGTATAGTTGTATGATCATTATTAATGCCCCTGTATGATACAATATTATCAAAATCTAGTGCAGGCAAAAAAAAGTTACAAAAACATTTTTAAAATTTATTAAAAAATCAAGTGAACAATGTTTTTATAGTTTTACTAAGTCATACCACCCATGATTTGGACACATAATCATAGGGTATGCCTATAATTTGACATGTATCAGGTTGTAATGCCCAAAATCCACTCGGCAAAACACAACATATTTACCTCTTAATAAAGTCCTAATGTTTAGTTCCCATATTGGTGTTTGTAAAAATATTACCTTTTTTATAAAAAATTCAAACAGGAATTTCTAAATCAAATGGAAGGAACAAAAAATAGAGAACCTTTAAATGACAAATGAACATTAAAACTTTAATTTCAATACAGAATTTTCACAGAATTTGAAGGAAAATGAATCAATAATAATTCTCTTAATTTTAACATCATATGCAATGTAGGGAATGCAATTCATTTAACAGAATTATTCAGACAATGTTTACTTATATATATATATATATATATATATATATATATATATATATATATATATATATATATATATATATATATATATATATATATCCTCTTCATGCCAACTACATAATTTATGCAAAATTTTTGAATCAATTATTAAACTAAACATTTTCAGACCATAACAATTTCATGTAACATAAATGTAGGAAAATAATTTAAAATTCAATTATAGATACAGTAAATTTAACTTTTAAAGAAGCAATAATTTTATTAAGAAATAAATTTGAAATTCAACTAGTAATAAAACTTTCTTCCAAGAGGATAACATATAAGGCTTAATTCCAGCCTTTTCTCTTTTACAATTACAATATCTTAGAAAACAATATGAGTAGAGCAAGATCACTTAAGCTTAATACACTTAAAACATTTCTTTAAATTTTTCAACTTTGACTTGAAACTTCAAACTTGAACTTCATCTTCACACCATGCAAGCATAACCTGCAACACAAAAAACTTTTTCACTTGACCATGGAGGCTCACCTCCCAGCCTAGGCCATTTCATGGCCACCCCCGAGCTAGGGGAAACAAGAAGAGATAGGTTACAAACACTCTACACATATTAAACATACATTCAACATTTTGAGACATGAACAATCACATTATTACTCCCATTCCCAAACTTGCATATAAGAATTTATAATTGATCCCAATATGGGTGAAGGTGGAATTATCTCATATGGAGATGTCATACTTAAACAAATTCTTACATGTCTTCACAAGGCTCCCTTCCAACATACTATCTCATCATAAGAGCATCAAAAATATCCCTTATGGCCCCCAAGGTATAACATAAGGAGGCCTCAAGGATGCCCATACATCCAAGCTTTCAAATACATGGATTCCCCAACTAAGCCCTTCACCCCAAGACATTCTCAAATCCTCCCAAAGAAGATAATTATCTTGCACACCCATTTCACAATTGATAAACACAAAAAGGAGATACAAGGACAAAATACATTTGAGCATAAAGAAAACAAAACATTACAAACTCACATAAAAGATCAATCTTCACAATACAATAATATGAACAAAACAAGGAAGAACCACCAAGCTTCTTCCTATGCAATGTTAATGGAGGTTTGTAGAAGAGCTAATCCTTTCCTTCCTTCTCAAAAACTCTTAGAATTTCTCAAGTCTCTTCCTCTCAAATCCAAATCAGCATGGTCAAGAAGTCTCTAACCTCCTAGTCTCTTTTTCCTAAAGACTCTAAAAAATTCTTCTCTACATCCCTCATCCCAAAGTAAGTTAGGTTTCTAGATCCTAGCTAACTTACCACTTGTCCTTGCTATGGAAATGGAATGCAATTCAAAACATAGGAAGGTGATTTAACATAGAAAACTTTTTTAAATTTATCATTACCAAAGATGACCCACTTAGAGAGGCAATATGGAAGCCTAGGGAAGTGAAAATGGTGAAAGTTGGCCCCCTAACCCATGCCTATGCATTGGGGTACTTAAAACCCACTCTAACTACACCATAAGGCTCCATATAACCTTTCAAAAACCCTAGTAAAGTTGGCATCCGAAAATGGAATCATGATGACATAAACTTTGGTTTCCTAAACCACTACCCAAGCTTAGGGATGCACAAGATAACTTAAGGAAAAGGTGGGGTCCACATTCCACTTAAGCATGTCATCTCATCACAATAGTGTCAAGTGACACCTCACAAAAGTACACATCACATTACACACTTGGCATGCCTTGTGGATATTTAACATTAACATTTTCACAAAATAAAATTACATCTAATAATGCATTTACAAACATTTATAACCACATACATACATGCATCACATTTACGAAATAAAATCACGTGACAATGAGGTCATTCTCTTCTTAGAGTTGACCTTGGTTTTAAATTGATTTTCACATAGATCCATCCTTGTTTCTCCACATTTACAACCATGGTCATAATCATGCACACTCGATTATGATGTTAGTACTTCATAAACTCAATACATATATAATCATATCAAAAGTGAAATAATAACATCTGAACTCAATATATATAAAGGAACCGCATTTCATGAATCATAAACATAATCCACATTATACCCTAATTCTTCAAACATCGAAATGTGATTTCAATTTCTGTACACACTAAAATAGTACACTTCTATGAACCATTACATGCAAGGTTGCTCAAGAATGAGGCCTCACAAAGCGGCTCATAGCTCTTTATGCATGGAGTTGCAAGGGACTATGGTGTATTTGCTCTTAGCTAGAGCTATAAGCTTGTGACCTTGCTAGTCAACCACACAATGAGAGATTCAAGTGAAGACAAGGGCAACAATGCCAATATCTCCAAGAATCACTATGAAAATGTAATGCAATGCAACTAAAATGAGGATGCAATCTAAGCTATGAAAGGAAGGTACAATGCAACTAATCTATGAAAGGAAATAGCAATGGATTACAATGCCTCCTATTTAGACTATGTGAGCTTATTCTATTGCATAAAAGGAAATCTATACTAAGAATGCCATTATCATGCAACTAAGGAAGCAAATATGCAACTAAATGATGAAAGTAACAAGTCTTCAATATCCTCAAAAGCTCCAAATGCACTTAAAACCTGCAGCATAACATTAGCATAAAAACATGGTATCCAAATGAAAGAGAGAGCTCTCCTTTTATAAGAAATGAGGTGAAATGGACCATGGAGATTAAGAGGCAAAAGACTTAATCAACGGTGGAGAAAAATGGAAGCTTGATCCTTGTGCACAAATATCCTCCAATAAGAGTGAAGTGTTGACTTTTGAGCCTCATGTGAGACAAAAAGTACTTTTTTTTTTTATAAAATATGAATAATACTTTATTTGTGCAACTTAGGATAAGAGGAAAAGTGAGGCTTTTTATTTAATCAAAAGGGGGGGAAATATTCATTTTAATCAAATAAAGACTTAGGATAAATGGTTAGCCCAAGGATAAAAATCTAATATATGATCGAAGTTAAGACTTGATCAAGAAATTAATATTGTTGAAAATATTGATTATTGATGAAAATGATTCAAGATTGATAAATCAAATAAATGGGGCCCAAAGTCTAGGTGACCATTTTTGGGTGCATACATTTTCCCTTCTTTGACTAATGTGTGATCGATTTGGGAACACATGCAGTCAAAGAAGAATTAATATGTGAGATCGATCTGGGATCACAAAACAACTCAAATATGAGGTCGATTCGGGATCATATCCGGACAAAGCATAAACAAAGGTCTTTGAACATGAGGTCGATTCAGGATCACATTCAAAGTAAGAGATAAGAATCTCAATTTTGAGCGACAGCTCACAAAAGATGTCTGAATCAAGAGAATCAAGTAATTGGGGATGAGAATCCCATAGGTACTGCCCCCTCGAAATCAAAATCGAAATCGGGTAGAGAGGAGAACATCGAATTGATAAGGTTGATCAAATCAGAATGAAATCATAATCGAAGGTAACGGTCAATAGGTTAACCATTAGGCAATGAAACATGCCCCAACCTGACTAAAAAGATGCAGTCAAACGTGAGAAAGGAGGAAATGGAATGAAGATGAATGAAAGACTAGAAGTTTGGAAGACATGGAAATGAAGAAATGACGATGCCCCAACAAAGATCGAAGGATTAGGCCTCAAAAAATCAGTCAACTGCGCAAAAGAAGGGAAGATTTTGAAATACGATTTTGACTATCAAGATGACCTCAGATTTTGATTTCAAGTCTGAAAATAGATCCAAGACATCGAAATTAGCTAGGGGTGCAATTTTCGCGCAATTCTGATATGTTTTGAAAATTAGGTCAAAAAGTCAAAATGCTATAAAAGGGGTCAAAATATCATTTTCAAGATCATTTATCTTTTAGCGATTTGAGAATTTTTAGAGCTTTAGAGAGAGAAAATATCCTAGCAAGCAAGAGTTCCCATCCACAGGCATCGATTCAAGCGCGCCCGGTTGCACAACCAACCACCACACTATCCTGCCCCGGTATGTTTTCGAAAAACTCAAGCTTTTTGAGGCATTTTTCGCATTTAATAGCTTTTTTAGAACATTTTTCAAATTTTTAAATTTCAAAAAAAATTTGTTGGGCGAAATATCGTGTGATACTTTAGAAGTATCGCGCCCTTTGGGGAGAAGTGTCACGCGATACTTCGCGGGCCTCCAAAGTATCACGCGACCTAAGACACCAGTATCGCACGATACTGGGTGAAAGATCACACGATACCGGGTGAAAGATCACACGATACCGGGTGAAGTATCGTGTGACATAAGGTATATCACCCCGCTATAAGGAGAAGTATCGCGCGATACTTCTCCAAAAAAAAATATCGCCCAGTTTTAAAAATTTGATATTTAACGCATTTTTGAGCAAAAATGACATGGGTCTAGACAATGTTACGTTTTAAAAATATTTTATTCTGAGTTTTTAGACATCCATCATGATATGTGCTAACAAATGGCTTAGTTTTTGGCTTGCAGGAGGTCTTTCCAGCGCTGATCATCAGAGCGCCGAAGGTGACGGGATTGAGATGTGTCTGAGATCTAGATGATTCGGGCAATGCTGATGTCCGGGCCATGGGATTCAAAAATTTATTGAGATATCCGTACATCAGAGCTGACCATGGGTTGTTGACTACTCTTCCCAAGAGATGGCATAGTGAGCACAACACCTTCCACCTGCCTACTAGAGAGGCATCGATCACTTTAGAGGATGTCTACAGGATCTTACAAGTGCCATGTCATGACGAGCCGGTGAGTATAATCATGTTTTGAAGATATAATCATTTAAGTGTAATATTTTCATATGATGAAAACTGACATGATTTGTTTGTTGGCACAGGTGTACTATGATCAGGATGCCACTAAGGGGCGCCGACTGATCTAGGAGATGTTCTAGGATGTCACTATTCTGGATAGGCATATCAGCTGGGAGAGGCTGATAGATGATTTTGGCAGAGATTACCCAGTGCCATGTATTGTGGCCTCCATTATCTCACAGATCCTGATGACTGATCGCAGTCAGAAGGGATTCCCGCTTGGATGGGCTCGGTTACTAGTTGATTTGGTAGGCAGGCCTCGTCGGATGGCATGGGGTCCTTCCATATTGGCAGAGATGTACCACAAGTTGCACAAGATCATCTATAGAGATGGTCGAACATGGGCGTGCGGTGCCATCTTGGCACAGGTGTGGGTGTGGGAGCACATCGCTGTGGTGTGCCCTAGGGTTTAACCAAGGGAGAGGAGGTACCCCTTTATCTATAGGTACCTCAGGTTCATATCACATGCCCATACTGGGGATGTGACGTACTACAGGAGGATTCTAGATGAGATAACCTCTTTCACATGGAGGCCATACAGGGAAGTGGAGGTTTGGGGAGATGTAGCCGATGAGCTGAGCTACATGTTGTACACTCGGCCACTGTTAGGTTGATATGCAGAGATAGTGGAGAGGTTCTGCATCACTCGGGTATGGCGACAGTTTGGGAGGCAGCAGTGAGTCTCGATAGAGACTAGTACATATGCCAGGGCTAGGGATGAGGAGGGTCATGGGTGGCTACCCATGTTGGATTATCAGTAGGCTGTCGCAGAGATAGCGGGTATCAGGAGTGAGCCCTGGGAGTATTTCTCAGATGTGGCAGATGTGGGGGCTGATGTAGCCTACAAAGCAGAGCGGCAGAGGGTGCCATTCCCTCAGTTTACGGTACCAGATGCATAGGTACCAGCACAGGGAGGAGACGGAGGAGATGACGGGGGAGACGGAGGAGACAGAGGGGACGGAGGGGACGGAGGGGATGACGGGAGGGGGAGAGGGAGGAGGATGGAGAGAGGAGAGGGATCAAGATCAAGTGGCCAAAAATGGTCACAGGGACAGAGATCAACGATGCCCGAGGATGAGGCGAGACTAGCTCACCGACAGGCAGAGGCACAGCAGGAGCAGCATGCAGGTGGGGATGATCTAAGAGCCCAAATACAAGCTCAGGAGGTAGAGATACAGCAGCTCTAGATTACTATAGCAGTGCGAGATCGGAAGCTACTGGATCTGAGATCAGAGTGAGATCAGCAGATAGTCGATCTTAGGGCAGAGATAGCACGCCGTGAGGCGATGGCACAGGCAGATGCACTAGAGCTCCGACAGGAGTCAGTGAGAGCAGCCTACTATCACGGACTCTACCTGCAGGCCATCCCAGAGGGTGAGAGAGCACCATCATACTCTCAGAGGGTAGGGGTATCAGATGTGGTACTCGATAGGAGAGCCATGCCTCCTCCACCACCACGAGCTCCTCACGAGGGTGGTAGCGAGTCTTAGGGTTAGGTCTTAAGTTTAGATGTTTTGGACATATCCTGAGATTTTTGATCCAGATTTTGGGATCTCATATTGTATTGTATATCATGACATTGTTATAGATTTATGAGATTACTGGATGTTCGATGTATCATGTGTATTTGTCTCACTTGTGATGGATGTACTAGTTTATATATATTGAATGTCATTTTGCTCAAAATACTTATGTATATGCTTATGTATATGCTTATGTATGTTCTCTCTCATAGATGTATGTTTAATTCTCATGTGTATGATATAGACTTATGTTTCTTGAAAATGATAGTTTTGATATAGATATAGTGATATGATTAACCCCTTGTGATGAACAGGGACAGGTTCGAGATGAAAAGGACAAGGAGTGAAAGACATGATCAAGAAGAAGGAAAGGTGAGCACAGTCGATTGACAGGTCCACGTAAGATGAAAAAGGAGAGCTCTCTCCATATGCAAGAAATGCAAAACTAGACTATCATGACCCTAAAAATGCAAGCTACTATGAAAGTGGTTGACTTGCAAGGTCACAACGCTTATAGACATCTAATTATCATCATCGAGCGTTATTGGTAGCGTCGTAAGATCATACAATGCACACTAGCATAAATATGTGGATATGAATATGATCTTTATCAGATAGAAATGTGGGAATCCCACCTAAGCATCAAAAGACATATAGGTCAAGATGACTAGTGCAGTGAGATTACCTAAGTTTGATATGGTGAGATTATGCTTGTATCAAGATACATAAAAGTCAGGATAGCTAAAAGCATGCACTCGCAAAACAGTCAAAGATAATACCTTGTCAACCCCAAGTGTCAAGTAAGACCAGCATAAATGCTCATGACAGTTAGGATCAACAAAATATACCCACAAGCAGATAAAGAAAGAAAACATGTTCTCATTCCCTCAGTCTTCTAGCTATGCATCATCGAAAACTTCTCAGGGAGAGACCACTCATCAAAGAAATCCTCATAGATAGCACACAAAGAAAAATAAAGTCATCATATCATCAGCGAGTTGATTGTTTAAGTGTGTGTGTGTTGGTCATAGAGTCAAACTCTGAGTATCATATCTGCTTAGCGAGAAATATCACATCATACGAGACTATTGGGTAAGACACTTGATAAGTGTTAAGAAACACTCGACGCAAGGGTAGTGTTGAAAAACACTGTTTTGGGGTGGTGTTGAAAAACACTTGTGAAATGCCCCAAGAGACAAACGCACCTAAAAGACCAATGCTAACAGTTATGCCCCCTAGACAAAGACAAAGACCAATTCCAGACTAAGCCAAATAAGGTCAAGGCATGAGGGAAAGGCTCAGTGTCGAGGACGCATGCTAACAAATAGGAGTGTAAAGGCCTCAAGTAGTGCCTGTTTCCAAGTTTTCACCACTTGAATTTATTGCAATTTTTTCTCTTTTTCTCTTTTTTTTGTATTTTTGCTACCAAGGTGCTTGTTGCCAAGTTTTCACCAAGGCACTTTTTTGATTTTTTTGAACTTTTTGCATTTTTTTTTATTATTTTTTTTTGTATTTTTTCAGGACATTTTATGCTTTTTAGGATTTTTTCAGCATTATATATGAATTTTTTTTTTGGTATTTTTTCAGGACCAATAAGATATATACAAAGGATGCCCCTAGATAGAAATGAGCATCAAGGATAGAACTTCTTGAGGTGCACAATGTTGATGGGATCAAGGAGCTGTTCTCCATCGGGATCTGACAGTAAATATGCACTAGTACCAAAAGCAGCTATGATGACATATGGTCCAAGCCAGTTAAGTTCAAACTTTCCCTTTTGCTCTTTGTTCTGTTGGTTTTTAGGGTTCTCTCGCAAAATGAGATCACCTATTTGAAATTCTCCAGGGTGAACTTTCTTGTTAAATGCTTTGGACATACGCTTCTGATACACTCTCATATGATCAAAGGAAGCCTTACACTTCTCATCTAGAAGTTCTAATTCCTGTAACTTCATGGCGCGGTAATCCTCATCTGTAATCAAACCTTTGAGTGAGACTCTAAGTGATGGTATCTTGACTTCTAAAGGCAATACTGCTTCAGCGCCATAGGTGAGAGAAAAAGGAGTGGCTCCTATAGGTGTGCGAATGCTTGTTCTGTAAGCCCATAGTGCTGGATTGATTTGTAAGTGCCAATCCCTACCATTCTTGTGCACTGTTCTATGAAGAATCTTGAGAATGGTTTTGTTAGAGGCTTCTGCCTATCTGTTTCCCTATGGAAAATAGATGGAGGACCAATGTTGCTTGATTTTAAACTTTTTGCATAAATGCTTTAGGTCCTTATTCTTGAATTGACCTCCATTATCAGTGATAATCTCGGAAGGCACTCCAAATCGGCAAATAATATGATTCAAGATGAACAAGGAGATAGTCTTCCCTGAAGCAACAGAAAGTGGCACAGCTTCCACCCATTTTGTGAAGTAGTCAGTGGCAATAATAATGAACTTATGTCCACTTGATGAGTTGGGATGAATCTGCCCAACTAGATCAAAGGTCCAGTGCTGAAATGGCCAATGAGAAATAGAAGGGATCAGCTCCCTACCTGGAGCATGAATCAGGTTTCCATGTTTTTGACATTTTTCACATGACTTAGCAAAGGTGACTGCGTCTATCTGCATTGTGGGCCAATAATATCCCGCCCTAAGCAACCTTCGGGCCACGGAAAGACCATTAGAATGTCCACCACAAATGCCCTCATGGATGTCAACTAACGCTTGGTTGGATTCCTCCTTTTCCAAGCACCTAAGGAGCGTCCCATCTAAACCCCTCCTATATAAATCACCAGAGATGAGGGTGTGGTGAGAGGCATTACAGATGAGGTTTCAGCGTTCAGAGTGGTTGAATGTGTCAGGGATGATGCCATCACGAAGATATGAATAGATAGCACCATATCGAGAAGACTCATGTGTGATAATGGTACAAATGACATGGCTTTCAGATGAGTCAAAGATGGGATGGTGTAGCTCTTCCACCAGGAATTCAAATCTGGATTCATGTGTCTCCAACTGAAGAAGGGAAGCTAATGTGGCCATGGCATCTACAGCTTTGTTCTCTGTCCTAGGGATCTGTTGAAATGTCACAAAGGTGAAATAGCGTCTCAAAGAATCAACCATCTTTTTGTAGGGTATCAATTTATCATCCTTCATTTGATACTCCTCATTGACCTAGTTGATGATTAACTGGGAATCCCCAAAGACATGTAACTCTGTGATATTCCATTCTATAGCCATTCTCAAGCCATTGGTTAAAGCTTCATATTCTACAATATTATTCGTACATGGGAATAAAATTTTGTAAGATTTTGGAATATTGTACCCATGTGGAGAAACAAATAGTACTCCAGCACCTGACCCATTTTGCATGCGGGAACCATCAAAGAACATTGTCCAAGTGCGAGTAGTCGCATACAAGATGTGTTCATCTAGGAATTCCACTTGGACCAGCATACTATCCTGAATTGGGAAATCAGCTAATTGGTCAGCAATAGCTTGCCCTTTTATGGCCTTCCTTTCAACGTACTCTATGTCAAATTCAGTTAGGACCATCATCCATTTAGCAAGTCTACCTGTGAGGGCAGCCTTACTAAGCAAGTATTTAAGAGGATCAATTTTGGCAACCAAATGTATGGTATGAGCAAGCATGTAGTGGCACAACTTTTGAGAAGCAAACACCACTGCAAGACAAGACTTCTCAATATTATTGTAATTGATCTCATAGGAGACTAGAGTACGACTGATATAGTATATGGCCCGTTCTTTCCCAGTATCATCTGATTGAGCCAACAATGCCCCCAGGGAAGTGTCTGTAGCTGAAATATATAGGATCAATGGTTTCCCTGGAATAGGAGGCATTAGGATCGGAGGATTAGCCAAGTATTGTTTGATCTGATCTAGGCTTTTTTGACAATCCTCGTTCCAAACACAAGAAGCACCCTTATGTAATGTCTTGTTAAAGGGTTGCGCTCTATCTGCAAGCTGAGAAATAAACCTCCTAATCGATTGAAGACATCCCTGAAGACTTCTCATTTGGCTGATATTTTGAGGAGGTGGCATATCTAGAATTGCTTGGACCTTTTCGGGATCAACCTCGATACCTTTTGCTGATATTATGAATCCTAAAAGTTTACCTGAGGTGACGCCAAATGCGCACTTCTTTGGATTCAACCTAAGTTGAAACTGTTCCATGTGATCTAGAATTACTTCCAAATCATCGAGGTGTGTGTCCCGTTTTCTCAATTTTGCCAGGGTATCATCCACATAATCTTCCATATTTTTGTGCATCATATCGTGAAAGATAGTGGTCATAGCTCTTTGGTAGGTTGCTCCTGCATTCTTTAATTCAAATGGCATGACATTCCAGCAATAGGTTCCCCATGCACATGTGAACGCTATTTTCTCTTGGTCTTCGGGAGCTATTTTGATTTGATTATACCCTGAGAAACCATCCATTAGAGAGTATATGTCATAGCTCGCTGTCATGTCCACTATCATGTCAATGTTTGGAAGTGGAAAATCATCCTTTGGGCATGCTTTGTTTAAATCTCTAAAATCTATGCATACACGAATGGACCCATCATGTTTGGAAACTAGTACTATGTTTGAGATCCATTCTGCATAATCGATGGCTCTAATGAATCCAGATCTCAAAAGTTTTTCTAATTCCACTTTGACAAGGAGAGCTACATGTGGATGCATTTTTTTGAGTCGCTGTTTCACTGGCTTGACTCCTGGGGCTATGGATAGGTGATGCATTATAAGATTTGTGTCAAGCCCTGGCATGTCTGAATAGGTCCATGCAAAATTAATTTTCTTTTTTTGTAAGAACTGTACATATGTCTTGGTCTCTCCCTCTGATAAAGACTAAGCAAGATGGACTATTTGAGGATTTTCTTCTGTGTTCAAATTGACTGGCTTTGTTGGTTCAATCAATACGGATGATCTATCCTGGAAATAACTTGGCAAGTTATTAAGTACCCCCATCCTTAGGTGCCTCAAAGAGGTTTTCACCCTCGGATATGTCATTTCTTTTTACTATTTTTGGTTCTGACACCGCCACAAAGTGGTTTTCGCCATCAGACCTATTTTTCTTTATTTTTAGACTGAGGTACTTAATATCAGGCTCTGTCATGCTGGTTGTTGGTTCACTGGTGGAAGAAGCCACGGGTTCAAGAGCATTCAGATAGCAGGCAATTTCGTAATCATTCTGAAAAGTGAGGAATATAGGCTCTTGATGGCATTGAGACCAGTCAATTAGGTCAAAGTGAACGAGGGGTAAGTCAATGACTAGTTCAATGTTATTTATGTGAAAGATGTCATCTCTGGTGACCATATAATCAGAATTCATCAAGTCTTCTCCTAAGATACCCGAACTAGGACTCATCCTATCAAATGAAGCGTCATCCACTAAGGCAATTTGAGGAGTGCAATCCTCTAGTCCTACACTAAGCTCGTTAGTCGCATCGGGTTGGGTACTATAGGCATGGACAATATCTATGTCCAAATCAACTGTTGCATCTGAAAGCGAGTCCCATTAAAATTCATGGGAATCTATGTCTAAGTCATCATTTGGGCCTCGTGATGTAGAAGCCTCAAGGTTAGGAAGGGTTTCCCCCTCTCTAGTGCTAGTATTGGTACTATCCATCGCAGCTAGGATAGCAACACTTTCCATTGTCGATCTAGCAGTCATACAGTCACTATCTGTCGCAGCTGGGATAGTAGGACTGTTAAGTATCAAATCTGTGGAATCTCTCCAAAGGAGATTTGTTGAGGGCACCCAATCATTAGACACATCTTGTTGATTAGAAAGATCAGGCGTATAGTCTGAGTCACTGTCCATTGCAGCTGGGACAAGGACACCTTTCTTCTTCTCATTCTCAAAACCTAAGCCAACCGTGGACTTATTCTTTCATCCGAAAAGAGCATGATCAAGAGGCTCAGCTTTAGCATCCAGCCTATGGCTAAGGGGACCATATCCTGGATATCCCATATTTTTAACCATTGTATACCCTTTCCCATAAGCTTCAGGTGGAGGAGAAAAATTCTCATTGTGCTTGTATTTTTCCTCGTGATAGATCCAGTCCCTTACGGCAACTTCCTCTTTCTCTTCCTGAATGGGGACCGAAGACTCAACAAATTTTCCAAATAATGTCATTGCTGATGATGAAGGCTTCACATTTGGTGATGGTCTCCCATAAGACCTAGGAGAGATTGGCATTTTTGTAAAAGAATCAATTTTATAATCTCCCATCCCAAGATCTATGGTCTTGAACTTCTGCTTGCATTGTTCAAGTGAACTACTAGGATTGTCAGCTTCCCTATTCAAAGGTACATGTGATCCCGTAGAAATGTTATTAACTAACAAAGCACTATCTCCAGGTATGCAAATTTCTACACCATTATGGGGAAATTTAACACACTGGTGATATGTTGATGAGACTGCTTGCATTTCGTGAATCCATGGCCTACCTAGCAAAATGTTGTAGGCTAGAGGTCCAACATCAACAATTTGAAATAAGATATCCTTTTCTACTGGACCAATGCTAATAGGCAAAATGGCTAATCCCTTAGAACTTCTTTCTGCTTCATGATATGCTTTGATCGTGATCTTTTTCCTTGTGTCAACGACATTCTCAGAATATCCTAGAGCCAGCAACAAACTCATGGTATAGATATTGAGTCCCGCACCCCCATCTATCAGTACATGCCTGACACGGGTTTTATGAATCATGAATTCGATGTGTAAGGCCAAATTATGTGGGTGACTGATGAATTTGTCATCTTCTTCTGAGAAGGTGAGGTAATGAGGGCTAGCCAAATGGTTGACCATATTCTAGAATTGATCAATATCTAAGTTGTTAGGGACACTGGCTGCTCGCAAAGCGTCTTCAAGGACACGCTTATGTTTAGGGGACAATTCTAAAAGCTCAAAAATGGATATCTGCACGGGTGTACATTGTAATTGGTCAATAAGATTATAATTGGAATCAAGACCAATGGCAGATTTAGGAGGAACGCCCTTGGACATGGGCTGCTTAGACTTGCTAGTGCTAGGACCTCTGATAATAATGGGAGTTTGAGCCTGACCCCTAGTGATAGCATTGAGGGACTGGGGCATTCTTTGTGAGTGAGGACCTCTTATCACCACAACGGGTCTTTCATCAGTCATAGGAGTTGAGTCCACATCATGTCCATAAAGATCTTTCTCTCTCACCATGTTGACACTATCATCCACAACTTCAAGCATGTTAATAATGTTCTCCGCATTTGTGTAGGTGTAGTTGATAGCCGCCTTGCCATTCTTAGAGTTCTCTCCTTTCTCATATTTAGGAAAGGGCTCTTTAAAGGCTTTATGATCTGCATTAGTGGTTAACCCATCAACTTGTAATTGTCCTTTCTCAATAAGGTCTTGGACAAGATGCTTGAGTTTAAAATAATTTTCTATGTCATGTCCAATCCCATTATGGAAAATGCAAAAAGCCTTCGCATCCCACCAATGAGGTAAAGGATCCGGTATATGATGTTTTGTAGGATCCTGTGGGTGTGCCAAATTATGAGCAACTAATGTTTTAAAAACATCTGCATAAGATTCTCCCAATTTAGTAAATTGTCTTTTCTCCGTTTTAGATCTCTTTTGATACTTAATTTTATCTTGTTGTGTTGAAGACGTTTGCAGCTTCATAGCTTGAACTGCATGAGAGAGGTTAAGAACTCTTTCATTTTTGGGTTGAGATGAGTCAACAACTCCGTCATTGACCACTTGCTTGTTTTTGCTCCAATAGGAGTTCTTTTTGTCCTTGTTACCATTAGTATTGTTATTTTGGCTATTGTTGTTATTTGTTGGTTTAGCCAAAATTCTTTGTTCTTTTAGGACATCCTCAATGCGACATGCCACCTCTACCATAGTATCAAAGAAATTAAACAAGATTTTCTTGACTTCATATCTTAGTTCTGGTATTAGATTGCTCACAATGATATCAATTCTCTCCTCCTCAGGAATTGTCCTTGGGTATTTTGAACACAATCGCCTCCATCATTGTAAAAATGTGACAAAAGATTCCCCTTGATTTTGCTTGAGTTTGCACAAATCAAGCATTGTGACTGACCTCGATAAGTTGTAAGCAAAATGCTGAACAAACCTTTGGACAAGTTCTTTAAATGTTTTTACTGGAGGGGAAAGGTTGGTGAACCACTCCATGGCTTGACCTTTTAAACTCCTTGGGAATAATCTCATCAAGTAGGATTCTTCATGGTGAAAGGAAAAGCTCATTATGTAGAACTGTCAAACATGGTCGTGAGGGTCACCAGTGCCATCATATTTGTCATATGTTGGGAACTCAACTTTCTTAGAGAATTCTACCATCACCACACTTTTGTCAATGGGGTTAGGACATATGGAGTCCAAATGAAATGTGCTCTTGGGAGCCTTCATCCTGTCTATATCCTTTTGTATTTGTAAGATCACCTCATCAGTTGAAGGGCTCTGTTTCTTGATCTTTTGGTAAACATCAAAATTATATGGAACTTTAGCACCTTTGTTAATAAGACTTTCCAAGAATTGGTCTTTGTTTTGTTCCACATATTGCTCCACATATGCTTGAAAAGATGGTTCTTGTTGCATAGTCATGAAATCCATATGATCAAACTTAGCATAACTTCCTCCATGTTGTGAGCCATGATGTGCTTGTTGGGAGGGTTGCTTTGAATGTCTATGAGATGACTATCTCCTATGATGGTCATATCTTGAAACCCTTCTTCCTCTAGGGCTTGGGGATCGTGAGGGTGTCCTTGACCATCTTCTAGGACTTGGTGAAGGGGTAGATGGGGGTGAGTTGGTCCCACTATTGGTGCCCCTTCTATTGAATCAGCTTTGGAGTTGTTGTGCATAGAGTCTATCTTTTTCTTCTTGGGTGACTCTTTTCTTTATATCCAACAAGCACGTTCCTCTTCCTCTAGTTGTCTAAATTTTTCCTTTTTAGCAGCCTGTTCATCTAAATAGGCTTGCTTCTCCCTCTCAATGCTTCTCAATCTTGTATTTGCATATCAAGAGGTGTCTTTAAGTGGGGGGGACTGTCTCGAATGCCTTATTGCATTGGCTACATTTATGTGGTGATCACTAGATTCATTGTTTTGGTCTTCGTGTTGTGACCCTGAATTTGAGTGAGCTTGCTTATGATGTCTCTCAGTTCGTTGGTGAGCATCAAAATACCTCGCATTGTTGGGAGGTGACCCAGGTGGGCTAGCATGAGAAGAACCACCATACTCTCTTCTGTGTCATTGGAAGATGTCCTCAAGAGTTTGATTCATGGCTTCTCTTTTTTGTCGGGTGAAAGTGTAACTCATGTCCATACTTGATGAAAGTGGTACAAAAGAGGTGCTCACTTCACTAGGATTAGCTCCTGGATTAAAACAAACCTCAGATTCACTCTTAGGAGATTGATCAAAAAGGGGTCCTTTTCCCTTATGTTGTCGACGAGTCTTGACGGGTGGTAACTGGCTAAAGGCAACAGGGGGTCACTTCCCTTGATTGACTTGGTACCTTGTCGTAACTGACATGAAAGAAAGATACTCTCAATGATAAGGTGACCTCTCAAAGTGTCAACGCCAACCTAGGATAATCAAAGTCCTCTATTATCCAAAAAAGAAATGAGAAGATAAAAAAAGGGCTTTACCAACACTGTCAAAGAGGTGTTTCAAATCAAAGGGTGACTACCCTTGCACTTTTGAATCAGGAGGTTGGACTAGGCCAAAAGATAATTGAAATTGAGATTTAAATGAAAGCGATTTGGACAATACGAGTACTAAAAATTTTTCAAGAATGTAGCTAACAATTTTAGAGATGAACCTTGGCACCAAGAATGACCTTCTAACTTGACAATTATTCCAAAGTGATTTTGTAAATCAAATGATGCTATCCCGGAGGACTAAAACTAGAAATTTAGAGTCAAGACAGGTCTCAAACGTCAGGGCAAGAAGCCTACTCTAAGACCTAACTTGATTAACAGCAACTGAAACTGACCAAATTGTAAGCACGGCAGAATTTAACCAAGCGATATACTCCAGGCTACTGGGGCGATATACCTATAACCGTGCGATACTTCGCACGATGCTAGGTGATATACCTCAGTACTGGCGGGTGATATATTCCAGGCAGGTCGGGCAATAGTCCGTCAAGGGTGAACTATCGCATGATATTTCTCTTCAAAGCAGGCGATATTTTTAGCAAGCGCGAAGTATCGCGTGATATTTCGCTTTACAGAGTGCGATACTATTGCAGGATTGTTCAACTCTTGATCAGAATTGTGTAAAATTTGTGTTTTGGGTCTGCTTGGTCAAAATTTTTAGTCTGAGGGTTGATGTTTTTTATTTCAATCACAATATCAGCAGAATTTTGGTAGGTTTGCAAATAGTGAGGGATCAAAACATGTCTCAAACACTTGAAACAAGGGCAAAAGCAACCTTGCCAAGACAAACACTTGTGATATCAGAATTGAAAAAGCACCCTATGAATGCTACCGATTGTTTGTATGTAAGAACATTTGCACTGGCATCACACAATCGAAGACAATTCAAGCAAATCTATCCTAAAAATTCAAGGCTCACTACTTACCAACTTAGCCCACAACTTGATGCCCCCTCGCCTCACACCAAGTGGTTACCCACAAGAGATGTTGGCTTTGTCGTGGAAATGTCAAATGACACAACCAAAGGGACACATATGGTGAGTATCTTAAGGTGATCCGGGTAAACTACTTGGATCAATCCTTGCACTAAGAAGATAAGCGGCTAAACAAGGTGGCTTCTATCTAATGGTTCTTAATAAGGATTTCCGTTCACAACACCCCTCTTGCTCCTCATAAAGGACTAGGACCTTGCGGCCTCAAGAGTACCTTAAGCATTCTTGTTCAATGTTTTCCCCATGGTCGCGATCCCATGAGCTACTCACATCAAATGAAGATAAGTGTTATGTCTACCAAGGTTTTTGGTGTCTTTGATAGCCTTGAGATTATAGTGAGTTGGAATCACTTGCCACCAAGGAAAATGATGACAAGGTTGTCCCCACTTGAGTCATTCATCTTGATTTCTCAAGAGCAGGCCCGCTAAAGGATTCCTAAACTAAACAAAAATAGATAATTTATGAGGTTCAAGGTTTTTGGTTCACCTCAAGGGTGAAGAGCATACTCCCCTATCTCAAAAACTTCTCCCAAACACACCAAGCAAAGAGATTCAATTACTCCCTTGCTTCCAAAACTTTAAGATGGGTCAAGATTTTCTGGTTCACCTAAAGGTGAAGAGCATACTTCTCCTACCACCTCAAAATCTCTTTCACAAGGTTTTAAAGATTCCTAATACAATTAGTGAATGCCACACTTGAAAGGAAAGCAAATAAAAAAGCAAGAAAACTTTTTTTTTATTTTTATGCTTGGGCAGCCCTGCAAAAATTGTTAGTAGCCCTCTTTGACATGCGTTTTTAGCAATTTTCAAGCAATGAGAGCACCTACAAACACAACTTGTTAGACCAAAAAGGTTAGCAAAATCAAAATCTCAATGTAAATATGCAATGAACTAATAGATTCAAGCTAAAAGATGCAGGTTAGACCTATCTAAATATAGTAAAATAAAACAGCAAACTAAAATGATCAAATTCGGATGATAAAGTTGGAAATGCAAGTCTCTGTCAGATTAGGTGATATACCTCAGACTTCACCAGTATCACGCGACACAGTTTCCTATAGTCGTGTGATATACCTCAGTCTGGGCGATACTCTGCACTATGGGCGGGCGATACTTCACCCGATGCCAGGTGATATACCTCAGTACTGGCGGGTAATTCTTCTCTCACGTGAAGTGTCACACCGCTATACAAAGGTATATCGCACGATATTTCTGAGAAGTATCGCGCGATACTCTGAGATAGAAAACCAAAACTGCAAACTTTCTAAAAAATAATCCAAAAAATGATGAAAATGCAAATGAAATAAAGGACAAAGTTTATCTACTCTACCCCACGGTGGGCGCCAGAAATGTACACACTAAAATGGTGCACTTCTATGAACCATTACATGCAAGGTTTCTCAAGAATGAGGCCTCACAAAGCGGCTCATAGCTCTCTATGCATGGAGTTGCAAGGGACTATGGTGTATTTGCTCTCAGCTAGAACTACAAGCTTGTGACCTTGCTAGTCAACCACACAATGAGAGATTCAAGTGAAGACAAGGGCAACAATGCCAATATCTCCAAGAATCACTATGAAAATGTAATGCAATGCAACTAAAATGAGGATGCAATCTAAGCTATGAAAGGAAGGTACAATGTAACTAATCTATGAAAAGAAATAGCAATGGATTACAATGCCTCCTATTTAGACTATGTGAGCTTATTCTATTGCATAAAAAGAAATCTATACTAAGAATGCTATTATCATGCAACTAAGGAAGCAAATATGCAACTAAATGATGAAAGCAACAAGTCTTCAATATCCTCAAAAGCTCCAAATGCACTTAAAACCTGCAGCATAACATTAGCATAAAAACATGGTATCCAAATGAAGGAGAGAGCTCTCCTTTTATAAGAAATGAGGTGAAATGGACCATGGAGATTAAGAGGCAAAAGACTTAATCAACGGTGGAGAAAAATGGAAGCTTGATCCTTGTGCACAAATATCCTCCAATGAGAGTGAAGTGTTGACTTTTGAGCCTCATGTGAGACAAAAAGTACTTTTTTTTCTTTTTATAAAATATGAATAATACTTTATTTGTGCAACTTAGGATAAGAGGAAAAGTGGGGCTTTTTATTTAATCAAAAGGGGGGGAAATATTCCTTTTAATCAAATAAAGACTTAGGATAAATGGTTAGCCCAAGGATAAAAATCTAATATATGATCGAAGTTAAGACTTGATCAAGAAATTAATATTGTTGAAAATATTGATTATTGATGAAAATGATTCAGGATTGATAAATCAAATAAATGCGGCCCAAAGTCTAGGCGACCATTTTTGGGTGCATACAATTTCCACATAAACAAGCAACCCTAAGTTAAATCATTGAACCATTACACTATCAATATTTTACTATTCTATAAGATAACATAACAAGTGCAGAATTTAGAATTTCATATATCATAAGGTAAGCATGAAACCAATACGAGCATATAAAGAGTACGAATAACATCATCATCATATAAAGCTATAACAAACATCTCATAAGGTCTAATGATAGCAAGTCATAATCCAAAATAGGTCTAATGTCTCTAAACAATGTATCGTCAAGATAAGCCAAGTGTCAAAAACAATTGTCCAAACAACTGTCGAGCTAAGATGGGTCGGGGTAGGACCTCACACAGGTGCTAATTTGTGTTGGTACACCTAAATCATTCATGCAAACCCCACATAATGAGTTAGGCAACTAGAATATTCAAATGATTTTGAAATATATTCTATCACCTGTAAGGATTCTATTATTTCCCAATAGAGAGGGAGATTACTCAAGATTGTTCTAGGTGTCAAAATTTGATGCAGGGGCATCCAAGGTTAAGGCAGGGGCATTCTGTGTCCTCGGTAAGCTGCATGGTGTTTTTTTGTTTTGGCTAGTTTTTACTCAGTTGTAGCCTTGACCGATGGTCTCGGTCATTGAGCGAATCTCGGTCACTGAAGGAACTCGGTAGTCTCTGGCACTCGATGAAATGGTAGCTCAGTCATGCCTGTGGTGCTCGGTCAATACTGGTGCTTGGTGATGCTTGGCGTGCTCGGTAATTTTACTATTGCTCGGTAGTTCTGACTTACCGACTGGAGTTTTATGTGATTTGTTGAGCTGACTTGTTGAATTAATTATTGGTAGTCATTGTCTTAGGCTGACATGCAAAATTAAATTTTTGCATACATTTGTAAGCCGACTTGTATGGCATTTAATTATTTATTTTGGTGAGTTAAGAGTTTCATCCAGCCGACTTGTGGCTGATGATTAGTATTTAAGGAGGGCTTGGGTAGATGTTTAAGGGTAGATGGTGGAGAGATTTATAAGAGGTAAGAACTTGGAGACTTAGCAGATCTGGAATTCAGATGTGAAGCTTGAGAGTGAAGTTTTGGAAAAGTTCTTGATGTTCTTGCAGATCAGATTGTAATCTGATAGTCCTTTGTAGTAGAGCTAGGGGTTTGCATACTTGGAGACAAGGAGATTTCTTCGAGGCTTGCGAGCTCAAGTTTAGATCTGCCTTAGGGTTTCCATCAGCTTTTGATTGTCTTCAGAGCTGAACTAGCTGAGGTTGTATTAGATCTGATTGTGGATCTTCCAGAATTGTTTCATTTTGTAATTTTCCCTAACCTGGAGGGCCTTGCAGCTAGGCATGTTAATGAAAATTACTTGAAACATTTGTGGTGTTGACTATTGTGTTGAGTATTTCATTGTGTAATTCTTTTGGCTGCAAGGTTTGGACTATCCTTCATTGGATCCACCATCCTTGACTGCATAAGGTGGTATCAGAGCGAAGTTTTGTTCCTACTGGAGTGAAATTTGATCTTGTTGAAGCATAAGCTTGACCTAGCAAGGTTGATCTTGCAAAGTTAATCTTGTTGGAGTAGAGATTGTGTGTAATCTAGATTGTAGATCTATAGCACTGAACTTTTGAAATTATGCCCTAGTTGTTTACAAGGTTGCAAGTTGAGATCTGACTTGTTGCAACTTGGAAATTGTCACAAGGTGATCGGCAAGGGTTTGTTGTAGAGGGTTTCTCTTATCTTTAAGGATGCCTCCAAGAAGATTGGACCCTAGAGTTATTTCAGATCTTTATGATACTATTAAATCTTGAATCACAGAGAAGGTGAAATCAGATTTCAGATCTAAGTTGGAATTGATGAAGAATGATATGGTCACCGAGATCATGAGAACTATTGTTGGTATACCTCAGAATGTTGGTACTGAGGATGGCTATGAAGAAGCTACTGAAGAATTTGAAACTGCTAGATTTAGTGGTGATGATCAAAGGAATAGATTTGGTGAAGACAGAACTTCTCGGTTGCCTAGATCTGCTGCTCGGTTTAGTAATTACCGAATGGAAGTTTCTACTTTCTTTGGTACTTTGAAGCCTAACAATCTAATTGATTGGATTGGTGAACTTGAAGATTTCTTTAAGCTGGAAGAAATTGAAGATCCTCTTCGGGTGAGATTAGCACAAACAAATTTAAAAGGACATGTTGCTTTTTTGTGGAAGGAACTACAGAGAGACCGAGAAGATGAAGGTGAAACAAAGATCAATCGGTGGAGATTGATGGTGACTAGGTTGAAAGCTAAGTTCATATCGGCTAACTATGAGGTTGACTTGTTTAAGAAGTTGTAGAATCTAAAGCAAAATGATTTATCTATTGAAGATTATACCGAGGATTTCTAAAAACTTACTATTTGGTCTGGACACTGAGAGCTTGGTAAGGAAAAGGTAGCTCAGTATGTGAATGGTCTGAGATTCAATATTTAGGATGAGCTTGGTATGCTAAAGATTGATTATGTTGAAGATGCTTATCAGTATGCTCTGAAGGCAGAAGATAAGTTGAAAAGGAAACAACCTAGTAACTCCCAAGGGAAAGAAAAGATTGATCACTCAGTGAAGGAGAAACCGACTGATGCAGAAGATGAACAAAAACCTGTGGAACCAAAGAAGAAGATAGGTAGTGTTATCTTTAAGGGTACTTTCTATAATTGTGGAGAGGAAGGACACCATTCTTTTGAGTGTACATAGAAGAAGGTTGACTAATGAACTACTATGATGAATGAGAACATTCATAATGAACCTGAATTAGAGAAATTTCTGCTTCGATGAACATTACTCGGTACAAAGGATGAACCTTGCCAGAGGAGTAATTTGTTTAGGACCCGATGCAAGACTGAAGGTAAACTCTGTGATGTTATTGTTGATAGTGGTAGCACTGATAACCTTGTTGCTGAGGACCTAGTTCAGAAACTTGGTTTGAGTAGAATGAAACATCCTTGTCCTTATAAGCTTGGCTGGTTGCAAGATGTTCATGCTTTGGAAGTTAGAGAACAATGCTTCATTGATGTTCAGATTGGCCAGTACAATGATCTTGTGTTATGTGACATTGTGAAGATGAAGAGTTGTGATATATTGCTCGGTAGACCTTGGAAATATGATTGCAGAGCTATTTATGACTATGTAAGAAATGTGTTTACTGTTGAGAAGAATGACAGGAAGTTTTCACTGATGCCTTTGATGGATACAACACTCAGTAGGAGAAGCTTGAGTATTGGTAGCCAAGTTGAGATTGTGGATCCTGAGAAAATGAATGATCATTATGAAGAACTGACCTGTACATTGTCAAGAAAAGACTTGAAGAGACAGAGAAAATTGAAGTGGAAGACTTTGCAAGCAGAAAAGGTGGAGGACTTGTATGTGAAGAACCAGTTTGGGATTTATATGCTGAATCCTAAAAGATGTTCTTCTCACATATGAACATCTTTTGGAACCTAGGGTGTCTGATGCAAGTCATCCAAGGTTAAGGCAGGGGCATTTTGTGTCCTCGGTAAGCTTCATGGTGTGTTTGTGTTTTGGCTAGTTTTTACTTGGTTGTAGCCTTGACCGATGATCTTGGTCATTGAAGGAAGCTCGGTCAGTGAAGGAACTTGGTAGTCTCTGGCACTTGGTAAAATGGTAGCTTGGTCATGCTTGTGGTGCTTGGTGATGCCTAGCGTGCTCGATAATTTTATTGTTGCTTGGTAGTTTTGACTTACCAACTGGAGTTCTGTGTGATTTGTTGAGCCAACTTGGTGAATTAATTGTTGGTAGCCATTGTCTTGGGCTGACATGTAGAATTAAATGTTTGCATACATTTGTAAGCTGACTTCTATGGCATTTAATTATTTGTTTTGGGGAGTTAAGGGTTTCATCCAGCCGACTTGTGGCTGATGATTAGTATTTAAGGAGGGCTTGGGTAGATGTTTAAGGATAGATGGTGGAGATATTTCTAAGAGTTAAGAACTTGGAGACTTAGCAGATCTAGAATTCAGATGTGAAGCTTGAGAGAAAAGTTGTGGAAAAGTTCTTGATGTTCTTGCAGATCAGATTGTAATCTGATAGTCCTTTGTAGTAGAGCTAGGGGTTTGGATACTTGGAGACAAGGAGATTGCTTGGAGGCTTGCGAGCTCAAGTTTAGATTTTCCTTAGGGTTTCCATCAGCTTTTGATTATCTTCAGAGATGAACTAGATGAGATTGTATTGGATCTGATTGTGGATCTTGCAAAATTGTTTCATTTTGTAATTGGCCCTAACCCGAAAGGCCTTACAATCGGGCATGTTAATGAAAATTACTTGAAACATTTGTGGTGTTGACTATTGTGATGAGTATTCCGCTGTGTAATTATTTTGGCTGGAAGGTTTGGACTGTCCTTCATTGGATCCACCATCCTTGACTGCATAAAAATTCCAAGGAATATTCCTTGTTGACATATGCATTGTATCATCAAGGGTTAAATAAATTTGATCTTCAAATGACCATAGCTCAAACTCAAGACCTCTTTTTTAGTGTATTTTTAATTTGGGGTCGAATTTCATGCTCTTCATAGTGGTAGTATTGGTTTTTTTGGGGATAATAGATTCTCATTTGATGATGAGACATGACATGTATGGTTGAGAAATGATCAATTATGGTATTGTCATTGATTTCAACTATTAACCTTATGAGTTACCGATGTTGATCGTGGAATACATCATGTGAATGGTAATATGTTGAGGTTTTGTTATACATTAGTATTTGAAAACATGTTTGGATGCTACATGTAAAATATTAACTTGTTGTGATGATCGATAAGACAGATTTAGCGAAGTTCATCAGAGACAGTTAAATTGGTAAGACAACAATTAACAGGAATAAGATGATTCCATTATTATGATTATGTGTTTTCTTGTTTTGGTGATTGATTGTTTTCTGAAGATTGCTTAAAGTTTCTAGATGCTAATCCTACAACCATGATTCATTTTGAGAAAAGATGTGAGATATTTCAAAGGATAAATAATGATATTTGAAAAAATTTAAGTTTCTAAGAAGCTAACGCTTTGATCGATATTGGTTATTTAAATTGTTTCTATAGTCAAATGTTACTGGCCAAAATTCATTAGAGAATGTGCATGGACAACTAGAAATAATTGTTTAATAGTTATATCATCGATATCAGCATGTAAAGATGATTTGAGAAAGTTGATTGGTCAAGAAGGAAAATACCTGATGGAATAATTTAATTTCTTAATTAAATCTGAAAATGAAAAGGTGCATTCAGTGAATTTCAAATTGGACATAGAGATATGTGATATGAAACCAAGTGTATGGTCATATTGAAAATGTATTCAATTTTAGGGTTTTCTATGGCGGTGGAAACCTAATTAAGAGCAAAGGAAACTAGCATAAGCTGGAAAAATAAGATGGTGAATGTGTTATTGATCATGTTTTGGTGAAGAAGAAAGAAGATACATAAGGTATAGTCAAGCTAAGTGTTAGAGAAGAATGTGAATAATGTTGTTTGAGCTAGAGAGGATCTAATCAAGAAAATGAAGTTTCCAGTTCACAGATCATTCTTACTTGTTGTTTCCTGACAGCTACAACAGATTACTAGAAATCCCCAAGTGAGGTAGATCTTGACAAATCTTCATTGTATTGTAAAATCTTGTATGGTGGCACTGTAATAAGTGCTCTAAGTCCTCTCACAATTCTACCTCTCACAAGGTACAAGCTTGTTATGAGATTTAAGTAAATCCTCTCACAAGATTACATTTTGTCATGTATATGTAGACGCCTTTCATAGGGTAAAGCCTTTCATAGGGCATACTTCAGAAGAGTACAAATTTGTGGGTACTATCTCCACTATGGTTTTTCCCTAATTTGGGTTTCCACGATACCAAAAATATAATGTCCTTGTGTTGGATGTGTTGTAGTTGCACATTTACATTTGATTGTTGAGTTGTTGCTTTATTGGTTAAGTGAAAAGTGTTTATATGTTGAAATTGGTATATTACTGATTCAAACCCCCACCCCCCCCCCCCCCCCTCTCAGTAATCTGATCATAGTAAGGTTAACAATTGGTATCATAGCTTTGGTCCTTTGAGAAGAAGTTTAACAACTTGAGGTAAAGATCTTAACAAGATGATGAGAAAGGAAGGTCCTAAGTTCAACAAGGATAGTTACCTAGTATGGTGTGGAAGGATGAAGATATACCCAAAAGGAATGGGTGATCACTACTGGGATCATGTGACTATAAGATATGTTCTTCCTAATGGAACCCTATATACTGAACAATTGAGGTAAAAATAAGAGCACACTACAACTATGGAAGCAATAGAAAGTACCTTATCAGATGCAGAGTTTATCAATGTGTAAGATCTTGACATTGCTTATGACATGTGGGAGAAGTTGTATTTAGTCTATGGAGGAGATTCACATGTGCAAAAAGATAAGGTAGACATTTTAAAGGGAAAATTTGATGACATGAGGATGATCGAAGAAGAGAACATTGAGAAATACAATCAGAGAATCAAGGAGGTAGTGAATGCAATCAGAGGAGCTGGTGGAGCCATCACTGAAGATGATGTGGTAAGAAAAATCATGAGAACTTTATTGCCACATTATGTAATTATAGTTTCTGCTATACAAGAAGTAAGGTCTTTAGGGACTATATCAATTACTGTTGATTCTTTGGTTAAAAATTTAACTGCCTTTGAATTGAGAAATTATAATAATAGCATGCCTAGAACTGATGCATCATTTAAGGCCTATTTAAACTCTAGAAGAAATTATGAGCCTACTAGTCAAACTACTTTAGTATCTTATGGAAGTAATATTTATGATATCATTTTTGAGGAAAAATAACAAGAGGAATTGGAAGGTTTGTTTGCTAGAAGGTTACCTAGAGGAAAGGGAAAGTATAAAGGAAAATTACCCTTGAAATGTTTTTCATGTAGTAAGATTGTGCATATTGCATCAAGGTGCCTTGAGAATAATAAGAAAGAAAATAACAAGAGATATAAGGTTAAAGGAAAGAAAGCATGTTATCTAGATGAGGAAGGTGTTACAAATGATGATGAGGATGTTGAAGAGATTATCTTTTTTGCTATGAAGGAAGAAAAAATAGAAGGTAGTGAAACTGCATTGATATCAAATATGAACATGAGTTAGAATTGGATTATTGATAGTGGCTGCACATATCACATGACCAGTGACAAGAGAAAATTAATTGAGCTTGAATAATTTGATGGAGGATCAGTTAAGTTTGGTAATGGCATCCCCTGTATGGTAAAAGGTAAAGGCACTATAGCATTGAATGACACTAAAAACTATGATGATGTCTACTAGGTATCAGGACTGAGCTACAACCTATTGAGTGTTTCTCAACTAAATCAGAAAGTATTTTATCTAGAATTTAGTTAAGGAATATGCAAGGAAATTTGATTGCTACTAGATAATTGACAAGAGGTAACTTATTCTACTTGAATCCATCTATTAAGAAATATTTGATTGGAAAGGTAGAAGAGAGTTGGTTATGACATAAGAGGTTTTGTCATGTTAATTTTGATAACCTGATCAAAGTCAGTAAGGAGAAATTTGTTAGAGGTCTTCCCTACCTTGTGAAACCTAATAATGTCATTTGTAAAGATTGTCAATTTTAGAAGCTTACTAGTACATTCTATAGTAAAGGCTACACATTTGATAATATACTTTCTTTGGTGCATACTGATTTATGTGGTCCTATGAGAACTCAAAGTTATTATGGAGATAAGTACTTTATTTTGTTCGTAGTTGAATATTCAAGGATGATGTGGGCTATATTTCTTAAAAGAAATTAGAATCTTTTCATATGTTCAATATTTACAAAGAAAGAGTGAAAAAGGAAACCGGTAGGAGCTTAAAATGCTTAAGGTCATATAGAGGTGGAGAATTTACATCAAATGAATTTTTTGCCTATTGTGAAGAAGAAGGTATTAAAAGATAAATGTCTACTCCTAGGACATCACAACATATTGGAATAGCTGAAAGAGGAAATAGGTCAGTGGTTGAATGTGCTAGGACTTTGATGATACAAAAGGGTGTTGCACAAACATTTTGGAGAGAAGCTATTAGCATTGTTGTATACACTTTGAATAGAGTTTTGATCAAGAAAGGAACAAGAAAGACACCTTATGAATTATGGTATGGACACACTCCTAATGTAAGTTATTTTAAACTTGTTGGTAGTAGATGCTTTATTAAGAAGGATGAAAACATAGGAAAGTTTGAAGCTAAAAGTGATGAAGGAATATTGTTGGGATATTCATCTAAGATAAAAGCTTTCAAGTGTTTAGCCAAAAGAATGAATAAGATAATTGAGAGTGCTAATGTAAAAGTGGATGAGTTTTTTGATGAAAATGATGAAGAAAGAAGGAGGAAACCTGAAGATTGCAATGGGATAACATATATGTAACTAGTGATGGAAGATGAACTTGTTGAACGAAATGAAAAAAGATAAGAGGAACAAGAAAATGATGGTACAACTGTTTGGAAAAAAGATGAGAAGCAAAGGTCTAAGCCTACCTTACCAAGGTATGTTAAGTTAAATCACTCTCTTGAGAAAATAATTGAAGATAAGATTGCTGGAGTATTATCTAGAAGGAAAGCTAGAGAGAGCACCTGCTTACTTTCTAAGTATGAACCTAGAACTATTAAGGATGCACTGAAAGATGATGATTGGTTGAATGCAATGAGAGAAGAGATAGAAAAGATACAGAAGAATGAAACTTGGACTCTAGTATCCGGACTGGTAAATAAGAATGTGATTGGAACTAAATGGGTATTTAGAAATAAAATGGATGAAATAGGAGAAGTGATGAGAAAAAAAGAAAGAATTATTTTCAAAGGATATGCACAAGAGGAAGGATTGGATTATGGTGAGACCTTTGCACCGATTTCTACATTAGGAGTAAGGATACTACTTGCTTATACATCCTAAAATAAATTTAAGGTTTATCAAATGGATGTGAAATATGCTTTTCTAAATGGTATACTAGAAGATGAATTTTATATTGAACAACTTAAAGGTTTTGAGAAGAATGATGGACAAGATTTGGTTTTCAAACTGAAGAAGGAATTGTATGGACTGAAACAAGCACCTAGAGCATGGTATGAGAGACTACACTCATATCTTATAAAGATTGGATTTGTTAGAACAAGTGACAACAACAATGTTTATCTAAAGGTTGAAGAAAATAAGTTATTTCTTGCTGAAATATTTGATGATGATATAATATTTAGAGGTAATGATGACTTAAGTAGAGAATTTGTTGAACAAATGAGAAAGGAATTTGAAATTTCAATGATAGGTGAGATCAAATAATTCACTGGCTTTCAAGTTTCACAACTTGATAATGGTATCTACATCAGTCAATCTACATACATCAAAGAGATATTGAAGATCTTTGGACTTGAGGAATATAAACCTGTTGAAACCCCAATGGTTATAGGTTATAAATTATCTAAGGATGTGTTAGAAATTAAATTCCACCAAGATAACTGAGAGGGTGGGGGGTGAATCGGTTATGTAATTAAAACATTATCATTATCTTTATTAGATCTGAAACATGTAAGCAATAAGATCACCAACCAAAGAAAGATAAACATACACAATAACACCAGATTTTGTTGACTAGGGAAACCCTTGATCAAAGGGAAAACCCCAGTGGGAATGAAGCCCACAAGATGATGTACTAATATAAATATTCCTTGTGAGAGGATGGACCCTGTTAGGAGTCAATTAAATACATTTAGTACATATGAGTCCTTGTTAGGAGACTTTGAATCCCTGTTAGGAGAGTCCAACCCTATTAGGAGTTGAGAAGAAGATAGAAGGACCCACTGTCCCAACAGTCTTAGTATTATCTATTACAAGTAGTGGTTGTTGTTGCACCAAAAGATCGACCTTTTAATGCTCGATACAACCACTATACTTATAGAAGACAAAAGAGGCGGTTAAGCCATGCCACGAATCCTAAGGGGAGCACTGACCATTTTTCCAACAATCTCCCCCTCAGCATTACTCAAGGGGATTCAAACGTGACCAAGCTCTGATACCACTTGTTACAAGTAGTAGTTGTTATTGCACCAAAAGATCAACCTATTAATGCCTGATACAACCACTAGACTTATATAAGACATAGGAGGTAGTTAATCCATATTACGAATCCCAAGGGGAGCATTGACCATTTTTCCAACATTATCCTCACTAAATAATACAAGTAACCAAAAAAATTGTCAACAACTTCTTTTCCAAATATATTACTTTGTAATCTCGTTGTGCCTCACTCGCACCAATATCTTTTCTCATCCAAAGATATTAACTTTTAGGTTCACTAGATCTCATACATAAGTTCACATCATCCACAATGCAAAGAAATGACTCTATATCGCACACACATACACACTTTTTGTTACAAGTAGTAGTTGTCTTTGCACCAAAAGATCGACATGTTAATGCCTGATACAACCACTAGACTTACAGAAGACATAGGAGGCAGTTAAGCCATGTCAAGAATCCTGAGGAGAGCACTGACCATTTTTCCAATAATTTCCCCCTCAGCATTACCCAAGGGGATTTGAACCTGTGATCAAGCTCTAATACCACTTGTTACAATTAGTGGTTTTCATTGCACCAAAAGATCAACTTGTTAATACCCAATACAACCACTAGATTTATAGAAGACACAGGAAGCGGCTAAGCCATGTCACAAATCCCGAGGGGAGCGCTAACCATTTTTCCAACACTTTCCATCCAAGGAATAATATTTCCTTTATACCAAGTCCTAGAATAAGTTATTGAGTCAGCCTTGAGGTTTTCCTAATTTACAATTATAATATAGGACCATTTTAACATATTACTTTACACATTACATTACAATATTTTATCTTTTCACAATTATAATCAAACTATCAGCTCACACTCTTTATAAATTTACACAAATTGTTCATCTAACTTAGCACCCTTAACCACATCATCTTTGACTTGTCTTAATCCTTTTTCCAAGTCCACTCGATCAAATTCCATCTCTGTTAGGAGATAAAATCCAAATATTAGAAGTCGCTCTCTACAAACGTTGCCTAAACATAGTCTTTAGTAAAACCTTCATATATCTATCCATAATGCATAATTCCATACACGCTCTTAATTTTAATATCAAGACATACTCTAGAGAATAATACCAAGTGTGCATAGACTAGTCTTCAATCCTTGAACCGCGTGAAACCAAACTCTATCTGCTACACTGCTAGTCTTCATAGAATAACTAGTATGTTAACATCAATGACACACTCTGTCATAAGTGCAACACACAATCATTGTAACATGTCTCCAATGCTACTAGGATACTCCCCTATAGGAATACCATAAAATTTCATGCTAACAATCTCCCCCTTTGGTATTGATGGCAACATAGATGAAAAACATCTAAGCTCCATAAATACCAAACATACCTCTGTTGCATCTTATTTTCCATCATGCATAAGGAAGGTGTTAATCTCCCCCATACATCAGCATCTTTTCAAATCCTCTTCATCAATCAATATGAATCTTTTGAAAATTTCTCCCCTAAAGGATGATCTTCTCATACTCTTCTCTCCCATTGATATTGATCCATACATATCAAAGGATTTTTTTCATGTGTTATTCTCTCCCCCATTGACATCAATGAAAAAGGTATCATTATGTTAGTCCATCTTCTACATAAGATCTGCAATAAGCTCAAGTGTCCAAAGACACTAGTAAATATCAATACCAAGAGTCCTTAATGACTCAGCTCAAATATAGATACTCTCCCATAGGAGAAGCATCAAGCATTCAGTCCAGATAATGAAATAGTACTCTGATATTTCTAGACTAATATAATTTCTACATTAATTATTCAAAAGTAGGCTAGGGCATAACCCATAGAATACCTCACAAATACTCAAATGTATCATTCAAAAAAGGTTTTGTAAAAATGTCTGCTATTTGCTCCTTTGTGTTGACATACTGCAATTTGATTTATTTCTCTGCAAATTTTTCTCTCAAAAGTGATACTTAATAGATATGTGTTTTGTCTTTGAATGTAATATTGGATTCTTTGACATACTTACTGCACTTGTGTTATCATGATGTATGATAATAGGCTCTGTGAATTCAATTCCAATGTCTTTCAACATTTATTTCATTCATATAATTTGATTACAATTGTTTGTTGCTGCTACATATTCTTCTTATGTTGTGCTTTGTGAAATACAATCATGTTTCTTATGTAGCCAAGAAACCAATCTTCCTCCCAATAAGAATGCTCAACCACTAGTGATCTTTATGTCATCTAGATTTCTTGCCCAATCAGCATCTGTGTACACACATAGTGTGAAATCATGTGATTTATCATACCACAGTCCATAATTAGGTGTACCTTTCAATTATCTAAAAATTCTTTTTACTGCTACATAATGTGTCTCTTTAGGGTTTGCCTGAAATCTTGCCACATTTCCAACTGCATTAGCTATATCAAGTCTAGTGTGTATCAAGTTTGTAATCCACCAATCATAGATCTGTATTTTTAATGCTTAATAGTAGAGGATTCATCTTTACTAGACAACTTGCAACCAGTTATCATAGGAGTTCCAATAGGTTTATAATTTTCCAATCCAAATCTATTCAACAAGTCTTTAAGTTACTTTGCTTGTGATATAAAAATACCATCCTTGTTTTTTATAATTTGTGATCCCAAGAAGTATTTCATCTCACCAATCATACCCATCTCAAATTCCTTCTTCATTTCTTCAGAAAATATCTTACTTACTTCATCATTGCCTCCAAAAATAATGTCATCAACAAATACTACAACAATTAGCAATCCATTTTCATTCTTCCTCAAATATAAGTTACTATCAGATCATTACCTTTTACAAATCCCAATTTTGTCAAATGTTTATCCAATCTTGCATACCAAGCTCTAGGTGCTTGTTTCAGTTCATATAGTGCCTTATTTTTTTTTATCGGTTTTTTTTTTTATCGGTTCATATAGTGCCTTATTTAATCTTCAAACCACATTATCTTAATTTGTCAAAGGAAAACCATCTGGTTGTTCAATGTATACCTCTTCTTCTAGTTCTCCATTTAGAAAATCTGATTTGACATCCATTTAATAAACCTTTAAGTTCTTATTTTTTGCATATGCCAAAAATATTCTTACTGCTTCTAATCTGGCAATAGGTGCAAAAGTTTCTTCAAAGTCAATTCCTTCTTGTTGTGAATAACCTTTACATACCAGTCTTGTTTTGTTTCTTACAAATTTACCTTATTCATTCATCTTGTTTCTAAATACCCATTTTATTCCAATAACATTATTGTCCTTAGGTCTAGGGACCAATTCCCATGTTTCATTTTTCTCAATCGTCTCTAGTTCTTCTTTCATAGCTTTTATCCAATGATCATCTTTGCAAGCTTCATCAACATTCTTGGGTTCAACTTGAGAGATCAAACATAATTCTTCATATACCTTGTTTCTTGTCATAACTCCTTTGTCTTTGCTTCCAATTATCTGATCACTAGGGTGAATATTTATCATATTTTTGTTAGGTGTAACCACTTTAATTCTAATTTCAGTTGTAGGTTCAGATCTAGGTTCTTCTCTTTGTTCATCATTCTGAATTTTATTCTATGGATCAATGTCAGTCTCATAAAATAATTCAATATTTTCTTTGTTACTCCTTGGATTAGTTTCTTCATTAGAATTATAATCAAGCATCCTTTCTTGAATTCTAGATTTTTCATCAACTTTCAAATTAGCGCTCTCAACAATAGTCATGGTTCTGTGATTAAAACATCTATAAGCTTTTTTTTTCAATGAATATCCAAGAAATATTCCTTCATCACTCCTTCAATCAAAATTTCCAATATCATCATCTCTTTTAATGTAACATTTACTTCCAAAGATTCTAAAATATTTCATAGTAGGTGCATTGCCTTGTCTGATTTGTACTCTATTCATAGTATACATTGTTGTATTTACTGCTTCTCTCTAAAATATCTTAGATACATTGTTTTCAAACATCATTGTTCTTGCTGCTTCTATGACTGATTTATTTCTTCTTTCTTCTATCCCATTCTATTCAAGTCTCTTAGGAGATGAAAGCTATCTCTTTATGCCATTATCTTCACAAAAATTGTTAAACTCATTTGAAGTAAACTCTCCTCCTCTATCAGATCTCAAACATCTAATCTTCAAGCCAATTTCATTTTCAACTCTACTCTTAAATAATTTGAATTTCTCAAAAGCTTCAGATTTTTCTCTAAGAAATGCTACCCACATCATTCTAGTGAAATCATAACAAGAATCATAAAATACCTTTCACCATATAATGCACTTGTCTTTGTAGGACCACTCAAATTTGTGTGCACAATCTCCAATTTCGCTGAAGTAGTAAAATTCTTGCTTGGAAATGGACTTTTCTTATGTTTTTCCATTACACATTCCTTACATACCATGTTAGTAGGTTTCACAATCTTAGGCAAGTCTCCAACTACAAATGTAGTACTGATCTTCACAATGTTATCAAAGTTTATATGACAAAATCTCTTATGCCATAACCAACTAACATCCACTTTAGCAACTAAACTTTTCATCTCAAAAAGTGTCAATTGAAAAATAATACCTTTGGATCTTATACATGTTCCAATTAGGTTACCATATTTGTCTTTGATAGTACAAATGTTCTCCTTGAAATGTACTTTGTATTCTTTTTCCATAAGTTGTCCAACACTCAAAAGATTATGTTTCAAGCCATCAACAAAGTAAACATCATCAGTGTTTGTCTTTCCATCAAATTTAATAGATCATTTTCCTTTTATATGATAGGTTGCATTATTTCCAACTCTAACTATTCCTCCATCATAACTTTTGAATTCAATAAATTTACTCATATCTCCAATCATGTGATGGGAATAACCATTGTCTATAATCCAATCATATTTCTTTTCAACTTTTGATACTAATGCTTTCTCTTCTCTAACTTTTTCAGGATTTTCTTCCTTAATAGCAACAAATCCTATTTCATCATCACTTCCACTCAAATATTCTTTAGCATCAGATTCTTCATTATTTGCAAAAAGGTAATCCTTATGTATTGTAGCTTTCTAGTTTTTTTCTAGTATTTCTTACTCTCTTAGGACATTTAGAATAATAATGGCCATATTCATTACAAGTCCAACATTTAAAGATTTTGTTACCTTTAGGTTCTCTTTTCATAAGCAGGGAAATTCCTTCCTCAATCTTCTTTTCTTCTTCAAATTTTGTTCAGTTGTAACTAGCATAGTCTCCTCTTGTACTTGTACTTTTTGTCAACATAGGTTGAACACTTAATGCACTAAAAGAAGCCTCTATTCTAGGAAATTCTCTACTTTTTATCATCCACATTTCTACTGACTGTAATCTTCCAAGAAGAATCTCTTTAGTGAAATCATTTGTGTAGGGAATAACTTGTTCAATCATCTGTGTTGTTTGTTTGAATGCAAGTGTCAAGGTTTTCAGTATCTTCCATACAACTTCATATTTTGATTTTTCTCATCCACAAGTCTTAATTCCTACAACAATTTATGATATTTTACCAAAGTAACTTCTTACAGATTCATCTTCCATCATTTTAGCATCTTGAAATAAGCATATCCAATTTTTTAATCTAACCTTTCTATCATGATTATCACCTTCAAAAGTATTTTGAAAAGCAATCCAAACTTCATGAGAAAGCCTTAAATTTTTTACCTGAGAAAATTTAGTTTCTAGAAGAGCTGATAATAGTTCTTCTCTAGCAAGCATATTGTACATGAAAATGTCTTTCTAACCTTCATCACACTCTTCAAGTTTTTCTTCTTCAATCACATCCTTTCTCTTTGCAGTAATCAACCAATATTCTACACCCATGCATAAAAAGTGTGTCTTCATCTTTTCTTTCCAACTGTCATAGTTAACTCCATCAAACTTCAGACTTTCTTTCTTGAAATGTGCCATAGATCTCCTTAAGCTATTAAGCTTTTTCTTCAAGGACCTGATGCTCTGATACCAATTTTTAGAAAGTAAAGTCAACCAAGATAACTAAGAGGGGGGGTGAATCAGTTATGTAATTAAAACTATTCTCATTATCTTTATTAGATTTGAAACATGTAAGCAATAAGATCACCAACCAAAGAAAGATAAACATACACAATAACACCAGATTTTGTTGACTAGGGAAACCCTTGATCAGAGGGAAAACCTCGATGGGAATGATGCCCACAAGATGATGTACTAATATAAATGTTCCTTGTGAGAGGATGGACTCTGTTAGGATTCAATGAAATACATTTAGTACATATGAGTCCCTATTAGGAGACTTTGAATCCTTGTTAGGAGATTCCAACCCTATTAGGATTTGAGAAGAAGACAGAAGGACCCATTGTCCAAACAGTCTTAGTATTATCCTCACTGAATAATAAAAGTAACCAAAAAAACTATCAACAACAGCTTCTTTGCCAAATATAGTCCTTTTTAAGCTTATCATGCCTCACTCACACCAATCTCTACTCTGATCCAAAGATATTTACTTTTAGGTTCACTGGATCTCATACACAAGTTCGCATCATCCACAATGCAAAGATATGACTCTATATCGCACACACGCACACACACTTTCCATCCAAAGAATAATCTTTCCTTTATACCAAGTCCTAGAATAAGTTATTGAGTCAGCCTTGAGGCTTTCCCAATTTATAATTATAATATAGGACCATTTTAAAATTTTACTTTACATGTTACATTACACTATTTTATCTTTTTGCAATTACAATCAAACCATCAGCTCACACTCTTTATAACTTTAAACACGTTGTTCATCTGACTTAGCACCCTTAACCATGTCATCTTTGACTTTTCTTGATCCTATTTCCAAGTCTGCTCGATCATATTCCATCTTTGTGAGGAGATAAAATCCAAACATCAGAAGTCGCTCTATGCAAACGCTACCTAAACACAGTCTTTAGTAAAACCTTCATATATCTATCCAGAATGCATAATTACGTATGCACTCTTAACTATAATAACAAGACATAATCTAGAGCATAATACCAAGTGCAAGTAGATTGATCTTCAATCCTCGAACTGGGTAAAGCCAAACTCTATCTGGTACACTGCTAGTATTCATAGAATAACCAGTATGTTGACATCAATGACAAACTCTATCATGAGTGCAACACACAATCACTGTAACATATCTCCAACACTACTAGGATACTCCCCCACATGAATACCATCAACATTCATGCTAACAAGATGATGAATCTGATGAAGTTGATCAGACTATGTACTCATCTATGATTAGAAAGCTACAATATGTTGTGCATAGTAGACCGAATATTGCACAAGCAATTGGTTTGGTTGCAATATTTTTAGCAAATCCTAAGGAAACACACTTGACCACAGTAAATAAGATATTCAGGATATTAACTTGGGTTATATTGAGAGTTATGTCTGGAAGCCCTTCTTTCTCTTGAATTTGGAATGTTAGTGTGGAAGTGGTTAGTTAATGAATTCATCTCACATAGTTTATATTGTTAAATTCATTCGCACCCATTTCCCCCTTAAACAATTGATATCCATATGAGTAGTATGCACTAAGAAAGAATTATCTATTAATTAATGAATACCTATTCTCTTAAGAAATATCTTTGGGTCTTCCTGAAGTGAATGTTATGAAATTTTACAATTATGTTCATTACATGTTGATGGAATGAATGTTATATGCCTTATACTTTTGGGTGAAAAGTAAATGAGAATAGTTAGAGTAGTATCAATTCCTTGAAAATCATATAAAGGGAGTTGTACCTTTCAAAAATTTAGAGGAAAATTAATTTGGATTACCCTATTGTTTCTACAATTAGTGATATCATTTATATATATTATGGAAGACTAATTTGTTAGTCAACAGAAACCTAAGATGCATAAAAGGAAGTGTCATCACATGAGTCAACTCTAGAGCTATCCTAACAATCTCTCTGGACCTTGACTCCCTAGTGACTCTATGTGATATCAATAACCTCTCATAAAGACAAGGCTACCAACTATGCCTCATCCAGTCCACGCAGGAGATCAACATCTTCTCACAAACCATCCTACCTTGTACTAGTGCTCAAGGCATGGGTGAGGAACACAAACATCTTATTAATTCATTTTAAACTCTCAATGTATTTAAGGTATCACTTTATTAAGTAACTTGTAAAGAATGCCTAGGCAACTACTTCAGGGCTCCAATGGCTCCAAAACAAGTCACTTCCCTCCTATACACTCAAATAACCTACCCTAAGCTCATATATCACAACTATATCTTATTAATCACATAAAGTGTGATAATCAAATCCAGTCCCATAAAAGATACATGGAACACAAATTGGTCCTCAATCATATACTCATACATACTAGTCCTCAAACCATCACATCACAAATCCATACTGGTCCTTAAACCATAACATCATAAAACACCCTCTCAAAGAGTTCATAAAAATAAAGAGCT